>JAJPUD010001269.1:144910-316397 GCA_023553655.1 Myrmecobius fasciatus | reverse complement strand
CTCTATGTAGTGGGATCTCATCCATGGGGGTATTCCCACTAAGAGTGATGATCCCAAGTCATGTATACCCGCCCATCTTATGTGATAAATATTCATTTCCTCCCATAAGCTCAAACTAGGAGTCCATCTATCATGCTGGAGGTATTTCTTGCTTTTTATGGATATCTAGAAGATCAAATGGAGGAGGACATGGATTGTCAGTTGGTCAGTCCATATTCTCATCACGTGACTGGTCCTTTTCACTCATACATTTGTTTGATGATATCTGCTTCTCCTTTATAATTCTCTGAATATACCTACCACGTACCTTTTCATTGCCCTCTGGATGAAATTTATCTTCAATTCTTTGGAAACTATGCTTTTTCTCTCTATGTCCCAGAGCCATACAATAATATCAGAAGAATGAATATTAAAAATATAGGCTTTTGTTTCAAGAAGTTTGGGATCACAGCAGTGTTTCCATTGGACTCTTATTCCAAAGAGATCTTAAAGAAGGGAAAGGGCCCCACATGTGCAAGAATGTTTGTGGCAGCCTTTTTGTAGTGGCTAGAAACTGGAAACTGAAGGGATGCCCATCAGTTGGAGAGTGGCTGAATAAATTATGGTGTATGAATGTTATGGAATATTATTGCTCTGTAAGAAACGACCAGCAGGACGATTTCAGAGAGGCCTGGAGGGATTTCAATGAACTGATGCTGAGTGAAATGAGCAGAACCAGGAGATCATTATACAGGGCAACAACAAGATTATATGATGATCAATTCTGATGGACACAGTACTTTTCAACAATGAGATGATTCAGGCCAGTTCCAATGACCTTGTGATGAAGAGAGCCATATATACCCAGAGAGAGGACTGTGGGAACTGAGCATTCTTTTTATGGTTGTTTGCTTGCATTTTATTTTTTCTCATTTTTTATTTGATTTTTCTTGTACATCAAGATAATTGTATAAATATGCATGCATATATTGAATTTAATATATATTTTACCATGTTTAACATATATTGGATTGCTTGCTATCTAGGGGAGGGGGAAGGGGAAGGAAGGAAAATTGGAACACAAGGTTTTTCAAGAGTTAATGTTGAAAAATTATGCATATCTTTTGCAAATTAAAAAACTTTAATAAAAAAAAAAAGAAGTTTGGAATCATTAAGGTAATAGAAATTTCCCAAAGGCAATCACTCCATGTTCTTCCTGCTGTTCAGGGAAGGGTTCAATTTATTGTTCATTTGCAGTATCTGTATACTCACACACAGACACACACATGTGGGTACACACACACATATAAATTCTATAAAATCTACATTGAACTGCAAATAATATAATTTGGACAACAAGTATTCTTCATTCACTTAGTTTTTCCTTTATGGATAGGTAGACCATAATCTTTTCAGTAGTCATGGCTTATGTCCAGGAAGTCCTCAATGTTTTGAGACTTGATGCAGTTAGCATAATGTGACTGACAAAGAAGAGAATTTGGAAGAACTAACAATCTAGGGGGAATCCCTTCTTTTTGATGCTATGTTAGATTTCTTCCAGGACCTTGGTGAGCACCTTTGAGGACTTAGGTTCCTCTCCTTTATCCCTTGCCTTACAATCATAATCATAGAACAAACTCATCTCTGTGGTCATGTCTTTCAAAGATCCTTATATGATGTTTGTTGCATGATAAGGATGTCCACCTTATCAGAAGCTCAGAAGTAGCATGCACTGAGTCCCCAGAGACAGATCCTGACCCAGCCCAGTCCATACTGGGTCAACAGGCAGCATCAAACAGGATGGGTGCAGTAAAGGTGATCTTCAGGGCACAGGCAGATGGGGGGAGAATGAGAAGTCCAGGGAACACAAAGGGCTAGGGATGAAGAACCACACACACACACAAAAACTGTTATCTGTTTAAGTGTCTGCTTAGTGTATCCAAGGCAAAAAGGCACCATATGGGTAGAACTTCAGTATTTCGGGAATCATTGATGGCAATTTCTCACATGACCAATAATTCTATTTCAGCTCAAACTGATTCATCTAAACTCTGCTTGAATGCTTCCTGAAATAGCAAATTCTCGATGAGTTGAGGTGGCCTGTTCTGTTACTATACATGCACCTCTATACAAGTAGAGCAGGTTACTACAGGAATGGTGGGTACTCCTTCCTTGGAGGTCTTCAGCTAGAATCTGGATGACTTCTTGTCACATACTGTTCTAGCTGGGTTCTCAAATACTTGTTCAAAGAACTGAAATCTGCCTTCCTACAAGTTTTGCCTCTTGATCACACATCCCTTTGGAATGACACAGAGTAAAGTCTAAAGCCTCTTCCCTGTAAATACTTGAAGCTGACTAACATTCTCCTGTTTAGTCTTCCCTAGGTCAAGCATTGCCATTTCTTCAGGGGACGAAGTGCTCCAGCTACAATCTACCTGGAGGAGAGAGCTCATCTCTTGCTAGTTTATGACTGTCACTCTAGCTCACTGGGGAATTTAGGACTCAATTTCTCCAGTCCAGATTTTGAACTTGCATTTTCCCTGAGGCAGGTCCTCACTGTTTACTTCTGGGTCATCTCTGTCACTGATTGAACCTCACAAATTTGAGAATTCTTCAGACATAGGTTTCCATCTTAAATAGATCAATTAGTATGAATGAGTCAGGCGTCACTAAGACTTGAGGTGGGAACAGGAAACTCCCTGCTATTCTTTTATTCCCTTTTCTTTTGAAAGAGCAAATTCTCCAATTTTCTGACAGGACTGCCAAGAGGAAGACATAGCACTTTCCCCCAAGTAGCACCTGAGGCTCTGAGCCCCACCTGCCTCCCCAGAGATTATGGGAAAGTGGCCTTTTCCATCTATTTAATGGCTGAGCAAATAGCTAGGTCCTGACCCATTTAGAATGTGGTCTCCGTCTTCCTTGTGGGAAGGCAAGGGCCTCTCTATATATCTGAGGAGGACCACAAGAGCCCAGCACAGACTCTAGGTAGTATTGCAGACTGAACTCAGCCTACAATTCTCTCCAGTATGAAGCTGACTGTGGTCTTTCTGATGGCTGCCTTGGCTCATTGTAGTAACTCAGGTAAGTCACTTTTTGAACTTGGTTGGGACAAGGGTCATAGGATCCTGGCTCTAGCACTAAAAAGGACCTCAGTGGCCTTCTAGTTCCAAAGCTGAAGTAAGCACTTACTCAAAGGGACTGAAGAGGAAGGATTTGAACCTGGGTCCTCTGTTTCCAAAGCCAGCAATCTCCTGCTTGTCTCCTCATCAGTTTTCTGGGGTAACTTGTGAGAACCTTTCTTGTCAAAAGGCAGTAGAAGGTGTTATTCCAGCACCATTACTTATACAACCATCTCCTAACAGTGTCAGTGTGGAAGTCTAGAAAAGGCTTCAAACTTATAGGAAATGACAAAAAATTTGGTTCCTAGCAAATCCCTGACATTGCTTTAAGTAAATGGACAAGTCAGAGAATGAATATAGCCCCAAAGATATCAGTGACTTTTTTTTTTATCTTATAAATATTGGAAACTAGAGGACTAGAGGGTTAAAAAAAAGGAAGTGGGGAATGGTCATGAAGAGATATACTAGCTCTCTTCTTATTTCATAAATTCTTTTATTTTAAAACATCTGTTGATAGGTTTTGTTTTGATATCACCTAAAATGCAATCAGGAAGATTTATCTTCTTGAGTTGAAATCTGGCCTCAGACCCTTACTAGTTGTATGACCTGGGGCAAGTCACTTAGTCCTGTTTGCCTCAATTTCCCTATCTATAAATGAACTAAAAAAAAAAAAAGAATAAACCACTTTAATGTCTTTGCCAAAAAAACCCTAAATGGGGTCACACAGAGTCAGACACAAGTGAAACAGCTCAATAACATTTCCAGTTATATACTCCTTTTCCTTATCATTCTCAGAGAACCTCTTCTCATAACAAAGAATAAAAAAGAGAGAATAAACTTAGCGAAGCAAAGTTAACCAATTCATCCCCAAAGTTAACCAATTCAATCCTTTATTGCAATAAACCTCAACCACGTACACATTATTGTAACAAACATCATACTAAGCATTGTCTATTGTAACACACATCACACACACATGAATATAATATGCATCATTATAAAACACAATATCACAATCATATTTATCAGGATGCCTACCATGTCATAATGTGGCTTTGTGTTTTGCAGCTTTTGCCTTATTCCAGGATTATCTACCCAAACCCCCCATCCCTTCTGATGAGATCCAGAAGTCTATCGCCAAGCCTGTAATGGAGTCAGTCCCTAACCCTATCTTTAGCCACTTTAGCCTGCTCAAGTTAATTTTGAGAGGTCTGGGGATCCCTGTGGACCACTTGGTGGAAGGGTCCAAAAAGTGTGTGGAGGAACTGGGATCTGAGTCTGTGGAAGCAGTGAAAAGCTTGCTGGTAAGAATCATAGTCTGGGTATTTGTAGTGTTTCCATTACATTTCCCTCACAGAAGAGAATCTGAGGCCCACTGGTCTGACCATGATTGACCCTGATTCTGGGCCAAGTCACAGTTCTATGGGCTTTTGATTGAATTATCAAGACAATTTATAGCTTGTACCTCCCTTTGCAGGTGTAGTAGACAGCTTTCCAAGAGCTTTAAAGAGGCAAAGTTCTATAACTAGAAGGAAGCATCAGTCTCTATTGTGTCCATTATATAGATGGAGAAATAGTGGTAAGGACTGGTTAGAGCATCCCTGTTAAATTTTGATTTTGTGATTGTCAGTTTATGGGGTTTCATGTTTGCTTTCTCTATTATGACCAAATAACTGTCTTTGCCCTCTTTGCCAAGCCTTCACTGGAAAGCTAAGATGAGAAAACTGGCAGACTTAAAGCTTTCCTTTGATTACTCTCATCTTCTCTTTCCTTCACTTCTAATCTAATTCAACCTAATTCAACAAATGTTCATTAAGCATCTACCATGTATAAGTGTTGCACTAGACCCTGGAGATAGAAAGACACAATGAAAACAATTCTTGCCCTCAGAATGACTATATTCTACTGGTTCCTTTCTACGCTGTCCCATCCTTGTCCGTTCCATCCCAATTACCTCCCTTTCCATCCTACTTTGGTCCCTCCAATAATGGGAGGGTATCTAGTCATATGGGGATCAATAGAAGGAAGTGGGGATGTTTACCCTGAAAAAGAGAGTCTTATGAAAATATAATAGCAGGATTCTAGCTCAGTGGTGCCACAGTCCACAGAATGCTGGGCCTGGAGTCAAGAAGGCTCATCTTCTTGAGTTCAAATCCAGCCTCAGTATTTACTAATTGTGTGACCCTGGGCAAATCACTTTACACTGTTTACTTCAGTTTCCCCATCTGTAAAATGAACCAGAGAAGGAAATGGCAAACTACTATAGTATCTTTGCCAAAAAAAAAAAAAAAAAACCTAAATGGGGTCATGAAGAGTCATACACGACTGAAAAATGACTGAATAACAAATATGTTGAAGGGCTACCATGTAAAAGAAATTGACTTATTTTCTTAATCCCAGAAGCCAGAATTTGGAGCAATAAGTGAAAACTGAAGAGAAAGGATTTCAAGCTGTTAAACAAGGAGAAACTTCTTAATAACTAGAGATGTTTAAAAGCGGAATGAATCAGCTAGGAGTTAGCTTTGGAATTTGCTAGTTGTGGCCAAATCACTTACCCCCTTTGCCTCAGTTTTCTCTACTGCAAACTGGGGACAATATAACAGCACCCATCTCTCATGGTTTTTGAAAAAAATCAAATAAAATAATATTTGGAAAAAAATCCACCCCCCCAAACCCCTACTTTACCCAATACCTAGCTAAATATATGTTTTTCTCCTTTCATTTAACCATCCTTTCTGCCTACTCTGGGAAGTAATGGGTTTTTCATTACTGGTGAGCTTCAAGCAGAGACTGGCTGAATGCTTTAGAATAGGGCTTCTATTCTAGCATGGATTGAATTAGATAATCTCTAATGTGCTCACCATTTTGGAGATTCCATAACCCTTCTCTCTCTTCCTAACATTGAAACTTAGTATAGGATAGGGTAATAGAGACTAAACCCAACCAAATCATAACAGCAGGTCTCTAGATCTTTAGCATGTGACTCATTTTGTCTGTCTGTGGTTTTTGCTGTGAACAATAATCAAATCAATACTACAATCCCTGGAAAGGACCTGTCAATCAATTGCCCTATGATTTCACTCACCATTCCCAAAACACCTATCCCTGGATACCATTCCTGTATTTCTCTGTCTCTCTGTTTCTTCCCCCCCCCCCTTAGGTAGTTATTAATAGCTTGTTCTGTTTCTTTTTTTTTTTAAATAGGACTATTTAAGTAGTTTATTTCCTCTTCTGTTAATCTGGGCAATCTCTATTTTTGTAGGTATTCCTTCATTTCACTTAGGTTATCAAATTTATTGACATAAAGTTGGGCAAAATAACTTCTAATTATTGTCCCTTTCTCTCCTTCCCTTCCTCCTTATGTGCCCCTTCCTCCTTCCTTCCCTCCCCCCCTCTTTCTCTCTCTCTTCCCCTCTTCTCCTTCTTCCTCTCTCTTTCCCTCCTTATCATAATGTCTGGAACACAGTAAGTGCTTCATATATGTTTTTCATTTGTTTATTCATTTATGCACACATGATTCCTTCTAGTGGTTTTTCAACAGAGATTTGCTCTTTGCACTTACTGTCCTCTTTGCCTTTCAGGGGGTCTTGACATATTTTGGTTGAGATGCAGTTGGATTGAACCAGCCTCTGGACAACAGGCAAAAGGAAGCCCACATATGAGGTCTAGTGGGCATTTTCCCAACTTTAGAGCATTGTGGAAACCTCTCATGGGATGAATCCTTGAATTCCTTTCATTCATTATAATAAATTTAATAAACTCATTTCAAAGCAGATAGATGGTGTGTATTCTTTGATTGGTTGAGTTGTTTCCTCATACAAGGGAGATTATGGTTTGCACCAATATTTCACCTTGATTTCAGATAGTTTCAGCTATCTGCTTAATCCTCCTTATGTTCCTGCATGCTGGAGTTTTCAAGGTTAAGTGTACACATAGTAGTTTCATCAGGGTGATGAGCACATAAAAAACCAGTGTGGAACAAGCAGATCTTTGCCAGGTTACTGACATCTAGATGGCACACTCTTTTTTTTATTAAAACTTTTTATTTGCAAAACATATGTATGGGTAATTCTTCAACATTAACCCTTACAAAGCTTTCTGTTACAAATTTCCCCCCCCACTCGCTCCCCCTCCCCTAGATGGCAGGATATCCACTACGTGTTAGTTATGTTAAAATACTTGACAAATCGAATATATGTATACATATTTCCACACTTATCATTGCTGTGCAAGAAAAATCATATCTACAAGAAAGAAAAATCAGAGGAAGGAAACACAATGCAAGCAAACATCAACCGAGAGCATGAAAATGTTATGTTGTGGTCCACATTTCATCTCTCTCTCTCTCTCTGGGTGTATATGGCTTTCTTCACTGAACAATTGGAACTGGTTTGAAACATTTCATTGTTGAAGAGAGCCATGTTAGATGGCACACTCTTGACCATTTTCTCTCTTGACAATTCTCTGGCCTATAATCCCTATGATCTACTCCATTCGTCAGCCTCAGGCCATGGGATCCACATAGAGTCTACATTTCTTGCCTTCTCCTCCAGAAGGCTGTAGAGTTTAGAACCTATGCCTCAGAGGAGCAGATTGGACTCCCTGTCTGAGATGGGCATGAATATAATTGAAGTAGATTCTTCTCTGTGTTGTACCCTAAAATGAATTTGCCTTAGGCACAAAAATTCCTAGTGCAACCCAGATTTGCCCTGCTTCAGGTCCCATGAAAAGTTACTCAAGTTCAAAGAATATTTTGGACTATCATCTACTTAAAACCATAACCAATGAGTTCCCAACAATGCTTGCTTTACAAAACTAACCAGAAGATATATTCATTCAAACAAAATGTCTAAATGGCAAAGCAAAATAAATTACATGTTACGATTTTTCTTGTACAGCAAGATAACTGTATAAATATGTATACATATATTTGATTTGTCATATATTTTAACATAATTAACATGTATTAGACTACCTGACATCTAGGGGAAGGGGGAGGGAAAGGACAGAAAAATTTGCAACAGAAGGTTTTGCAAGGGTCAATGTTGAAAAATTACCCATGAATATGTTTTGCATATAAAAAGCTTTAATAAAAATAAATAAATAAATTACATGTAAATTCTACTTCTCCATGTATAGAAAATTATGTTTTCCTTTTTTTTTAATTAAAGCTTTCTATTTACAAAACATATGAATAATTTTTCTACATTGACCTTTGCAAAACTTTCTGTTACAAATTTTTCTCTCCTCCCCCCCCCCAGATGGCAGGTAGTCTAATACATGTTAAATATGTTAAAATATGTGATAAATCCAATATACATATACATATCTATACAGTTATCTTGAAGCACAAGAAAAACTGGATTTAGAAAGAGAAAAAAAAAAAACCTAAGAAGGGAAACAAAATGCAAGCAAACATCCACAGAAAGCATTAAAATGTGGTCCACACTCAGTTCCCACAGGCCTCTCTCTGGATGTGTATGGCTTTTTTCATCAATGAACTATAGGAACTGATTTGAATTACCTCATTGTTGAAGAGAGCCATGTCCATTAGAATTGATCACCATATAATATTGTTGTTGCTGTATAATGATCTCCTGGTTCTGCTGATTTCACTCAGCATAAGTTCATGCAAGTCTCTCCAGGCCTCTCTGAAATCGTCCTGTTGGTCGTTTCTTACAGAACAATAATATTCCATAATATTCATATACCATAATTTATTCAGCCACTCTCCAATTGATGGGCATCCATTCAGTTTCCAGTTTCTAGCCACTACAAAAAGAGCTGCCACAAACATTCTTGCACATGTGGGCCCCTTTCCTTCTTCTATGATTTCTTTGGGATATAAGCCCAATAGAAACACTGCTGGATCAAAGGGTATGCACAGTTTGATAACTTTTTGAGCATAGTTCCAAACTGCTCTCCACAATGATTGGATCTGTTCACAGCTCCATCAACAATGTATCAGTGTCCCAGGAAAATGATATTTTCCTATGAATTCTCATACCAATGTCTAGGATTCCATGCATAGTCTCAGGCACCTTCTAATATTAAGACTGCATCCCAACTGCAATCCTTCATCTTAGTCTGGAACTGTTTTATGTTTCTGCTGGCTATGTCCTTAACTGATCTCTGATATCATTAGGTGGAAAGAGGTAGATTGAAATCTGGCTGTGGGTTCTGTGAATTCTGCATTGGCTGATCTCAAGTTCAATGGCTTTCTCTACTGTCATTTTCTGGTTGTATCCTGAATTTCAGCTGCTTTGCAGCCATCTTTACTGGAAGGACCTTCAGCTTTTTTAGCTCTTCCCAAAGAGCACCATGATATTAGCAAACAAAAAACACCAGATAACAGGAGTTATTTGTTTCCTCACCACCTCAGTCTAAACTCAACTGGCACAGAGACTGCCAGAGAAAAAGTGTTGGTATAGAGCTGCAGGATGAATGGGAAGAGTAGTAAAATACTACAGTGGTTAGAGAAGGAAGTACTAAATTAAGAAAATGAAGAATGTGTAATTAATAAGAGAGTGGCCAAGTTATGACTGGAATGTTTCTAGGAACAAGGTGAGCAGGTGCTTTCCATTGTCTGATCCAGGGAGAATATTATTTCCCACAAGTATCCATTTCCTGTCTTCATGTTAGCAATAGTTAGTCTACCAATCACTTTGCAGTGATGCTATCTTTCTAGAAGCACAACTAAATAGACAGTTTCATTTAAATAGACCTAAGCAGGCTTAGGGTCCTGCTTTCACATTTGAAGGTATCTAGTCTTGGGACTCATCTGTCAGATTATAGTCCTTAAGGATCACCAGATCTACTGGCCTGAATTCCTAATCTTGGGCTCCAAAATAGTGCAGGTCTGCTATCAATGCTTCTATCCCCCAGGGAGCCAAGTTTGATGCATAGCTTTTGTTTCCTTGAGCCTTCAGAACTGGAATGTTAGGCAAGGAAGGGGACAGGGAATTCAACTTTTCCCTCCTGTGTGGACTGAGATCTTCTTCAAGCTGACTTTCTCTCAGTTGAATTTCTACTTCAGAAAGTGCCAATGGGCAATTTTGTCTTCATGCAAATCACATTCTAGATCTCTCCAGATGTAGTCATTTATTTCTGCAATCTAGTTTAATGAAAGGTTGCTTCTTGGCGTTTGGCTATCTGGTTATGTTACTTTTTTTTCTTTCTGGATGCTCAGAGAGTCTGACCAACTCAGTTATGTCAGTCAATAAACTTTAACTGAGAACCTACTATGTGTCAGGAACTATCTTCAGTGCTGGAGATCCAAAGAAATACCAGTCTCTATCCTTGAGGAACTTCACATTCTCATGTGAAAGATAATATGGGGGCAGCTAAGTGGCACAGTGGATAGAGCACCAGCGTTGAAGTCAGGAGGACCTGAGTTCAACTCTGGTCTCAGACACTTAACATCCCTAGCTGTGTGACCCTGGGCCAGTCACTTAACCCCATTGCCTCAGCAAAAAAAAAAAAAAAAAAGATAATATGTAAATAACTAAATACTTACAAGTATAAAGTAAATAGAAGGTAATCTGAAAGGGGAAGATTCTCACAGCTTGCTAGGGTGAAGGAGTATAAGACTGGGAACTGCCTTATGTAGAAGGCAAGGGTTGAACTGGATCTTGAACGATGTCAGAGTAACTAAGAGGCAGAGGTTGGGAAGCAGAGCATTACAGGTTTGGAAGGCAGACAGTGCAAATGCAGAGATGGGAGATGGAGTATAGTGTGTGAATAATGGCAAGTAGGTAGTAGGGAGTTGCATTGTACTATCTTTGCAAGGTCCCAATTCTTTTTGAAGCTGTTATAAAGATTGGCAGCTTGCCCAGTTTTTCAACTACTTGGCATGGAGTGGCTCTGTATTAATCTGCTATCCTGGTTTTCCTTGAGATATCAGGATATCACAGAGGACATTATCCCCACTGGAGCTCTTTATTATAAACTCAGGTCTGATACAAAACATGCTTCTGCCTTTCTGAGGCTTTAGATCTCTTTCAACCAACATCTCATTCAAGAGACAAACTTGTTGTGAGTCTTTATATCATCTGCATCTTCTGAGAAGGAAAAGCACAAATCAGTGGGGGACCATCATTAGCAGGCTCAAATAACAATCTCTATGGAGATAATTCCTAGATCTATATATACAGACTGCATCTTTCTCTTTATCTAACTAGATTGTCCTGTAGGACACTCAATATGCTCAAAACAGAACTCACTCACTATTTTCCCTAAAATCTAGCCCTCTTTTGAAATGAGGACATTACCATCTTCCCAGTTATTCCCAGGTTACTTCCAATTATTGCCAAACTTGCTGTTGTACCTTCACAATATCTTAAATATTGTCTCCTTCTTTTTACTCCTATTGCCATGACCCTAGTTCAGCCCCTCATTCTTTGTGACCTGGATTATTTCAATAGTTTTCAAATTGCTCTTGCTGTCTCACATCTATCTCAACTCCAATCCACTTTCCATTCAGCAGCCAAGACAATTTTTCTAAAGCATAGGTCTGACTTCACAATCAATCAATATTTTTTCAAATATTTGATATTTTATTTTCCCCCAATTACATGTAAAAATAATTTTTAACATTTGTTTAAAAAATTGTTTTAAATTATTTCTCTCTTCCCTTTCCCCTTATTAAAAAAGTAAGCAATTTGATATAGGTTTTTTAAAAGTGACATACTTGAAATAGAAAGACACACAGAATAAAAATAGGAGGCTGGAACAGAATTTGCTATGCTTTAGCTGAGATTAAAAAAAAGGCAGAAAGAACAATCATGATCTCAGACAAAGCAAAAGCAAAAATGACCTAATTAAAAGAGATAAGCAGGGAAACTAGAACTTATGATGAAAAATGTTATGTATTCAAGAGTGATCTAATGGAATCTTAATACAGAATGAAGCATAGTTTTTTCATTTTATTTTTCATGCTCTTTTCCCCCTAATATTGATAATTTAAAATTATGAAATAGATAGGTGGCATAGTGGATAGAGGTAATGGCCTAGAGTCAGGAAGACATCTTTCTGAGTTAAAATCTGACCTCAGATACTTATTAGTTGTGTAACCTTGGGCAAGTCACTTAACTCTGTTTACTTCAGTTTTCTCTTCTGTAAAATGAGGTAGAAAAGAAAATGAAAAACTACTTCAATATCTCTGCCAAGAAAAAGGAGTATTAAAGAGTTGGACATATCTGAAATGACCTCACAAACAAGCTTTGTAATATTTCATATGTTTAATTGATATCATAGTCTTGCCTTTTCAATTAGTGAAGGAGGGGCAGAAGGTAAGGAGAGAATTCAGAACTTAAAAATTTTTTAAATAACCAAATTTTAAAAATAAATAAATAATTCTTTGTTAAAGGTATAATCCTCAAAGAGTAAAATAACCTTACAAGAAGTCTAATTAGTCTCAGAGAAAATAACATCCCAGCCAGAAAAACTGCAAGTGTTCCTGGGAGAAATTATACAAAATGGAATATCTAGGCAGGAAAGAATGGTAAGGATTCTTGATACCTTAGAACAGGCAATAGGAAATCTTGCCCAACAACCAAATATCCAGATTATTAGAATTAGCTAAACAGAAAGTCACTCAGTGAGATAGCAGTGAGACTGGAAAAACAGGTAAAATCATAACTATACATCAAAAATAAATTGCATGCAAAACAGGTCTAGAAGAGATAAATTAAGAATTATTAGACTATCTGAAATAATGATCCAAACAAAAGCTTGCATATCATATTTAAAAAATCCCAAACTACTTTTTATTAGAATATATTAGAATCTAGCAGGAAATATGAAAATAGAAGGACCTGTCAATTATCTTTTGAAAGAAACCCTAAATAAAATCCCCTTGAATATTATAGTCAAAATCCAATGCTTTCAAGGAAAAGAAAAAAAATACCTAAGCGTTCAGAAAGAAAGAATTCAAGTACCAAGAAGCTATAGTTGGGATATTATAAGATTTGGAAGCTGCAACTTTAAAAGAGAGAAGAACTTATAATATAATACTACAAAAACTAAAGATAAAGACTTGCAATCAAGAATAAGTTATTTGAAGAAACTAATTATAATCTTAAAAAGGGAAAACTTCAGTGAAATGATTTCAAAACATTCTTGATGAAAAGTCCAAAACTAAATTGATATTTTTGAAATGAAAACAGATATCAAGAGGAACACAGAAAAATACAGAAATTATATCATTTGAAAGAGACTATGGTGGAATGAGGTAGAGAAGGGATGAATAATATACATGTTAATAGGGGGAGGTGGAATCAAGATGGCAGAGAGAGAACATTTTAGCCTAGCTTTCCCAACACTCTTCCTTGACAAAGTTTGTATAGAAAATGCACCAGAGTAAATTTTGATCAGGAAAGAAAAGAAAAAGTCAGTGAGAAATTTTTTTTCTAGCTCAGGATAGCTTAAGGAGACAGAGATCTAAGGATACATATTGGAATCTGGCAAGAAGTACATGACAGAGGGGAATATTACAGTGTGCTAAGAGAATGATAGAAAGATGGGGCAGCAGGGAAGAAAAACTTCTTTGAGGATCTCTGAACAAGTAGTGGGCACAAAACTGACTGTCATCTGGCAGTTTTGCCACCCATTACCCAGTTCTGGGTCACAGATTTAGGGAGGAGAAGGATGATCACAGATGTGGGGCATAGCTGTATACTGAGCAAGGAACAAGTTCCAGAAGCAAACAATAGATGTGTGGTTCTGCTATCAGAAGCAGAGCAGTCATTCAGTTCAGCTCAGATTGAGCCCAGAACATATACCTTGAATAACCAGGGCAGGAATCACAGACCAAAAAAGAGCCAGCAGTTTAGTTATCCTGAATCTGCAGAACTTCCTAATGAGCTAATAATGACTGATTCCAGCAGGAGTCTATGGGAACTCCCAAAGATATATTAATAGAACAAAAGTCAGGTCAGGAATCTTCAGAGCTTAAACCAGCTTGACAGTGAACAGATTTCATCCCAGATCATACCACTTTGGGAGCACTGAAAATATATTAACTAGGAGATAAGAAATAAGTTCCTTTCCAGAATGCTAATATCTTCAAAGATTAAAAAGAAAGATAACTAAGATAGAGAGCATGGAGTTAGTTTACTGTTTTGAATATCTTAGGGGAAGACTGAAATGGAATGGATCAGAAAACAAATCACAGGGAGGAAAGGAAGATAAATACTATCACCTAATAGAAGTATCTAAGATAAAGAGTATTCAAAAATAAAGGAAAGAATGTGGGAATGGACATGCAACTTCATAAAGAAAAGATCAAATACAATTATACATACATACATAAATATATCAGTATAGAAATATATTAAACTCAAAAGAGAAATAAGAAGGGAGGAAGAGAGATGGATGTAAGGGAGGTCAGAATAGGCAAAGAATAGTTACAAGCAAAACAAATTCCAGTTACAGGTGGGAGGGGAGCATGAACAAGGGATTAAAAGGAATAGAAGAAGAAAAGCATGCAATTAGCTATGGGGAAAGGGGAAGATGAAAGGAGTAATAGAGTAGAAACAACTCATTTCATTTAGAGATCACAAGTGCTAGCCAAACTCTCTCTATTTTACTGCTTTCTTATTTATTGCTTTTCTTATTTATTGCTCTTATAAAAAGGGGGGAAAGGTGGGTGAAAAGAGGAAAAAATACAAGAGAACAGAATAGAAAGAAATACATAATTAATCAGTAATGAATATGCATTGAACATATTCCCAAACCCATGAACTAACCCATAAAACAAAAGAGGAAAGCAGAATAAATTAGAAAACAGAATCCATTTATAAGAAATGTTAAAAATATAAAAATTCACAAAAAATTCAAATTAGGGGTAAGAAAAATATTATGCTCCTGCTAAACTTAAAAAAAAAAGCAGAGGTAGCAATCAGTTTCAGATAAGGATACATTAAAAATAGTCTCAAAAAAGAGATGCCAGGAAACATTATGCTTAGAAGAAACATAAGATAATGAATCAATATTGACACTTAATATATGCACTTAAGTGCTTAAGGGAAAAGTTAATCGAATTGAAGGAAGAAATAGTAAAGTATAATAATGAGGGACCTCAATGTATTCCTTTGATACACAACCCTAACCAAAAGAAAAATAAGAAATAAGTTGAAGAACTGAATAGAACTTTAGAAACATCAGAAATGATTGAAATACTTCTTGTAGAAGTTATAATTTTAAGTAATGCTCAGAGATGCACGATGAAGTGACTTTTTCATAAAACAGCTAAAAGTGTCTTGGAGCCAGTATCACTGGAAGACTGGAAAGATAGGAGGGAGATGGATTATGAAGTATCAAACATTTGGTATTTGATCCTTGAGGAAATAGGGAACCATTGGAGGTTATTGAATAAGATAGGTTCATAGTTGGACCTGAACTGTAAGAAAATCATTCTGCAGCTGGCAAACTTGTCAGCAAGCTATTGTGGTAGTCCAGGTGTGAAGAGATATGAGCCAGTAGACAGTGAGAGATTGAAAATAAATGATAGAATGGCAAAGGGAAAAATTTGTTAGAGGAGACCAGGTGGAATGAGATCATTTGAGCAGTTAGATTGGCCTTGATAAGGAGTAAGACTACCCCATCATGGAGGCAGAAGTAAAGGAAGAGTTAGCAGTAGAAAGCAATTTAGTGATATAAGATGGGGAAGCAAGAAGAAGGAGTTCATGGAAAATGGCCTATTTTTTTTCTTGTAAAATATGAGACAAGTTTCTTAGCAGAGAGGATGGAGAAGGTGGAGCCATGAGAGATTTGAGTAGGACCCAATTGTAGTGGACCCAGTCAGAAGAGTTGTGTGATTTTCTCCTCCTCTTCTTCTTTTTTTTTTGGCAGCACATGTTTAGGAGTGAATGGTGGGAATGATCTAAGGCTGAGACTTGGCAAATTATAGACTGTGAAATAATAAGGGGCTAGGGACTCGAGAGGAATATATAGAGTTGAACTGGTTCAGCAAGAAGTCAAGTCGGGGAGGGGCAGCTAGGTGGCGCAGCGGATAGAGCACCAGCCCTGAAATCAGGAGGACCTGAGTTCAAATCTGGTCTCAGACACTTAACACTCCCCTAGCTGTGTGACCCTGGGCAAGTCACTTAACCCCAATTGCTTCAGCAAAAAGCAAAAAAAAAAAAAAAAAAGAAAAAAAGAAAGAAAGAAAGAAAAAAGAAGTCAAGTGGGGGAAAAGAAAAAAGTGGTTAATGCAAGGGGAATACTCTGGGAAAGAACTGAGGGGTCAAGGGTTTGGAGGTCATGATGCAAACAAAGAATAGATTATTGTAAGGGAAGGCAGAGGGAGAAGTGAAAAGACATGGCTTATGGTCAAATCAAAGGATTTTGAAATTCTTATGGAGCTGGTGACTTGTAGGTGATGACAAGATTAAGGATATGGCCATCTTTGTATGTGACTGAGGTGGGGTGGAGAAGTAGGCCACAGAAAATGGGTGGGTAAAAAAATTGAGTGATTTGGGTTTCTGAGAGTGTCAATATGTATGCTAAAGGATGAGGATAGGAACTGGGGAGTAAAGTTGTGAGTCATATATCAAACTCATTGAAAAAAAAGTAAAGTGACTTGGGAGGTCTGTAGAGAATAGCTGCTAGGATTTTCATTGGATGGTAGATATGAACAAGCACAAACTTCAAGGGAGGAGAGGTTAGTGAGAGATGGAGATAGGAAGAGACCCTGGAAGTGGCAGTGGAGAGAAAGAATTCCCACTTTCCTGCTTCATCCAATGAACTAAGGAAATAGAACTTGTGAAAGAATGAAGGTGCAGCCACATCTGGAAAGGGTGGTCAAAGAGGTTGTTGTGCCTTTGGGCAGGAAGGTGGGGGCAAGTTTTAGTAATAGCTAATAGATGGAAGGAGTAGAAATTATAATATTTGGGATGAAGGAAAGGTGGAAGGCATCAGGCCTCTAACTGCCTTCTAACAGTTAGCAGCAGATAGAAAATACAAAGCATTCAGTCAAAGAAAGTGATAGATAATCTGGCGCAGGGTTAAGGAATTTTGGGGGCATATGGAAGATTCCTAGCTGGTCCATATTTTCTCAAGGTTGAAAGACACAAGGCATGTGGTTAGAGGAAGGAATCAAAAGGGGAAAACCTAGATGGGATCTGCATTGCTGTCATTCTGAACTAGCGAAATTTTCCAGCTGATTGATAGTGGCTGAGTCCAGAAATAGTCTACTGGAACTTCCAATTAGTTGAAAGACAAAAGGAGTTTGATGCAGACCTAAACCAAGATCAGGAACTAGCAAAGCTCAAGAAGGTAATGTTAGACTTTGCCTGCAATCATACCATATTGAAAACTTGTACCTCAGCATACCCTATTACAGCTGAGATCCTGAAATAATATCACTCAATGCCCCCAAAAAGAAGCAGAAGGACCTCAAAATTTATCCCCATAGTGCTCAGTCTGGCCACAATATAAAGTTAAAAGTCAGTAAGTACGGTTGGAAGAATGAGTGAACAGTCCAAAAAAATAATCCAACCCTAAAGAGGTGTTAGGGTAGCAGAGCTGCTGAAGACACAAAACTAGAAGAGAATGACTCTAAAACATTTACAAGCAAAACTTCAAAGAAAAACACTTCTTCAGCACACATCCAATCAGAACTCCTGGAAGAGATGAAACAAAGAATTTACGAAAGAGGTTAAAATAGAACTAAAAGTGCTAGAAGAAAAATAGGAAAAGTAAGCTTTTCCCTCTACCTCTCTTTAACAATCTCTTCTAAACCTCACAATCTACCATTCATCTATAATTTCCCTCTTTCTCTTTAATTCCATCCCTTCCTATTTCCTTATTAGGGAATATGCATTTCTGTACTCAACTGTACGCATATGTGTATTTTTCCTTTCTTTAGCCAGTTCAGGGCAGAGTGATGTTCAAGTGTTGCTTGCTTCCCATATACCCTCCTTATTATATAAGTTATTTCTTGTGCACCCCATTTATGTAATATTTCCCTGTTTCCCCATTCATTCCTCCCTTCTTCCAGTGAGGGATTGTACCCAGGACTTCTAATTAAATATCCTCTATCATTCTTGGTGATGATAAAGTTGTGAGGGGTTACATGTCTCATCTCTTCATATTGGAATGCAAAACAGTTTAATCTTGTTTGATCCCCTATGATTTCTCATTTATACTTATCTTTTTATGTTTTTCTTGAGTCTTGTGTTTGCATGTCAAGTTTTTTACTCAGCTTCGGTTTTTTCATGAGGAAAGGTGTAAAGTCATGTTGTGAAAGAAAACATAGATTTCCCCCCTAAAAAAAAGTTTTTAAAAATATGCTTCAATTTGTATTCAGAAACAACCAGTTTTTTCTCTGGGTATGGAAAGCATTTTTCATCAAAAGTCCTTCAGAGGAATTGTGGATCAGTGTATTGCTGAAAACAGCAAAATCATTTGTAGCTGATCATCCCATAGCATTGCTATTGATCTGTATACAGTACATTTCACTGCTTGAGTTTATGGAGGATTTTCCAGGTTTTTCTGAGAGCATCCTGCTCATCATTTCCCATGGAACAATAATTGAATAATGCCTATAAGCATAATAGACTTTCATTGTCTTTCTCTCAATGCTTTCAGGCATAAATACACTCTCATCTGACATCTCAATGTCATTTCTGCTTTTGTCCTAATTATATAATAGAATTAAACTGAAAAGTTGAACAAAAATTTACATCTTCCTATGTCAAATATGTTTACTGTAGACAACATATTGGTGGACTATTTTTAATTCATGATGTAATCTTGTAATTGGAGAGTTCCATTTATTTATTATGAATGTCATTTAAAATTTTTTCTATTATTCTTAGTCAACTTATTATAATTGGCAAAATGGAATATAAAATTTATCTTACTATTTAACTTACCTTCACAAAACACCACTAAACAAAATTCATACATATTATCTTTCAACTGTCCAAGTTTCTTTTAAATCAGGATCATCCTACATAATCTTATTTTGCTTTAAAAAATCACATTTTTTAAATTAAAGCTTTTTATTTTTCAAAACAATGGACAATTCTTCAATAATAGCCTTTGCAAAACCCTGTGTTCCAATTTTCCCACCCTTCCTCCACACCCTCCCCTAGATGGCAAGTAATCCAATATATGTTAAACATGGTAGAAATATATATTAAATCCAAAATATGTATATATATATTTATACAATTATCATGCTGCATAAGAAAAATAAAGAAGCAAAGTAAAATGCAATCAAACAAAAACAAAAAGAGTGAAAATGCTATTTTGTGAACCACACTCAGTTCCCATAGTCCTCTCTCTGGATGTGGATGGCTCTCTTCATCACTGAACAATTGGAACTGGTTTGAAACATCTCATTGTTGAAGATGTCCATCAGAATAGATCATCATATAGTCTTGTTGTTGCCATGTATAATGATCTCCTGGTTCTGCTCATTTCACTTAGCATCAGTTCATGCAAGTCTCTCCAGGCCTTTCTGAAATCATCTTGTTGGTCGTTTCTTACAGAACAATAATATTCCATGAAATTCATATACCATAATTTATTCAGCCATCCTCCAACTGATGGGCATCCATTCAGTTTCCAGTTTCTAGCCACTACAAAAAGGGCTGTCACAAACATTTTTTGTACATGTGGGTCTCTTTCCCTCCTTTAAGATCTCTTTGGGATATAGGACTAATAGAAACACTGCTGGGTCAAAGGATATGCACAGTTTGATAATTTTTTGAGCATAGTTACAAATTGCTCTCCAGATCCATTCACATCCCTTGACCATTTAACAAATGGAGAATAGCTTGAATTCTTAAAAAAATTGAGTCAATTCTCTATATATTTTAGAAATAGGCCTTTATCAGAACCTTTGAATGTAAAAATGCTTTCCCAGTTTATTGCTTCCCTTAATCTTGTCTGCATTAGTTTTATTTGTACAAAAACTTTTAAACTTAATATAATTAAAATTATCTATTTTGTGATCAATAATGATCTCTAGTTCTTCTTTGGTCACAAATTCGTTTCTCCTCCACAGATCTGGGAGGTAAACTATCCTATATTCTTCTAATTTGTTTATAATATTCTTTGTCTAGATCATGAACCCATTTCAACCTTATCTTGGTATACAGTGTTAGGTGTGGGTTAATGCCTAGTTTCTGCCATACTAGTTTCCAATTTTCCCAGCAGTTTTGGTCAAATAGTGAACTCTTATCCCAAAAGTTGGGGTCTTTGGGTTTGTCAAACACTAGATTACTATAGTCATTGACTATTTTGTCCTATGAACCTAACATATTCCACTGATCAACTACTCTTTTTTAGCCAGTACCAAATGGTTTTGATGACTGCTGCTTTATAATATAGTTTTAGATCTGGTACAGGTAGGCCACATTCATTTGCTTTTTTTTTTCCCCATTAATTCCCTTGAAATTCTTGACCTTTTGTTCTTCCAGACAAAT
Source organism: Myrmecobius fasciatus (assembly GCA_023553655.1). Taxonomy (NCBI): domain Eukaryota; kingdom Metazoa; phylum Chordata; class Mammalia; order Dasyuromorphia; family Myrmecobiidae; genus Myrmecobius; species Myrmecobius fasciatus. The sequence goes on along the minus strand of JAJPUD010001269.1, from coordinate 295,861 downwards.
TTTATTAATTTTTTCTAGGTCAGTAAAATAGTTTCTTGGGAGTTTGATTGGTATAGCACTAAATAAATAGATTATTTTAGGTAGTACTGTCATCTTTATTACATTAACTCCACCTATCCAAGAGCACTTGATATTTTTCCAGTTGTTCAGATCTGACTTTATTTGTGTGGGAAGTATTTTATAGTTTTGTTTATACAGTTCCTGACTTTTCTTTGGCAGACAGATTCCCAAATACTTTATACTATTGACAGTTATTTTAAATGGAATTTCTCTTTGTATCTCTTGCTGTTGGATTTTGTTAGTGATGTATAAAAATGCTGATTATTTATGTGCATTTATTTTGTATCCTGCAACTTTGCTAAAGTTGTGGATTATTTCTAATAGTTTTTTAGTTGATTCTATAAGTATACCATTATATCATCTGCAAAGAGTGATAATTTGATTTCCTCATGACCTATTCTAATTCCTTTAATCTCTTTTTCTTGTCTTATTGCCAAAGCTAGAATTTTTAACACAATATTGAATAGTAATGGTGATAGTGGGCAACCTTGTTTTACCCCTGATCTTATTGGGTATGGTTCCAGTATATCACCATTACATATGATGGTAGCTGATGGTTTTAAATAGATGCTACTGACTACTTTAAGGAAAAGTACATTTATTCCTATATTCTCTAGTGTTTTTAATAGGAATGGATGTTGGATTTTATCAAATGTTTTTTTCTGCATCTATTGAGATAATGTTTATTTTTGTTAATTTGGTTATTGATGTAGTTGATTATGCTGATAGTTTTCCTAATATTAAACCATCCCTGCATTCCTGGAATAAATCCTACTTGGTCATGCTGTATTATCCTAAGGATGATATTCTGTAATCATTTTGCTAATATTTTATTTAAGATTTTTGCATCAATATTCATTAGGAAGATTATGTTCTTTCTCTGTTTTCGTCCTACCTGGTTTAGGTATCAGTACCACGTCTGAGTCATAAAAGGAATTTGATAGGAGTCCTTCATTCCCTATTTTTTCAAATAGTTTATATAGTATTGGAGTTAATTGTTCTTTAAATGTTTGGTAGAATTCACATGTAAATCCATCTGGTCCTGGGGATTTTTTCTTAGGGAGTTGATTAATAGCTTGTTCTAATTCTTTTTCTAAAATGGGACTATTTAAGTAATTTATTTCCTCTTCTGTTAATCTAGGAAATCTATATTTTTGTAGGTATTCCTCCATTTCATTTAGGTTATGAAATTTATTGGCATAAAGCTGGGCAAAGTAATTCCTAATTATTGCTCTAATTTCCTCTTCATTGGTGGAAAGTTTTCCCTTTTCATTTTTGAGACTAAGAATTTGATTTTCCTCTTTCCTTTTTCTAATCAAATCAAATTAAAGGTTTATCAATTTTGTTGTCTTTTCATAAAACCAACTTTTAGTTTTATTTCTTAATTCAATAGTTTTTTACTTTCAATTTTATTAATCTCATTTTTAGAATTTCAAGTTTGGTATTTGGGGATTTTTAATTTGTTCTTTTTCTAGCTTTTTAAATTGCAAACCCAATTCATTGATTTTCTCTTTTGCTATTTTATGCAAGTTAAGCATCTAGAGATAGAAAATTACTCCTTATAACCGCTTTGGCTGTATCCCACAAATTTTGGTATGTTGTCTCATTACTGTCATTCTCCTGGATGAAATTATTGTGTCTATAATTTGCTGTTTCAACCAATCATTCTTTAGGATAAGATTACTTACTTTTCAATTAACTTTTGGTCTATTTTCTCCTGGCCTTATATTGCATGTGATTTTTATTGCATCATGATCTGAAAAAATAATGCATGATTTCTGCCTTTCTGCATTTGATTTTGAGGTTTTTATGCCCTAACACATGGTCAATTTTTGAATAAGTTCTATGAACTCCTGAGAAAAAAATAAAACTCCTTTTTGTTTCCATTCAATTTTCTCCAAAGATCTATCATATCTAACTTTTCTAACATTTTGTTTACTTCCTTAACTTCTTTCTAGTTTATTTTGTGGTGATTTATCTAGTTCTGAGAGAGCAAGGTTGAGATCCCTCACTAATATTTTGCTATTTCTTCTTGCATTTCTCTTAACTTCTCTAGGAATTTCCATGCTGTACCACTTGGTGCATATATATTTAGTAATGATGTTGCTTCATTATCTATGGTACCCTTTAGTAAGATATACTTTCCTTCTTTATCTCTTTTAATTAGATTTATCTTTGCTTTTACTTATATCTGAGATCAGAATTGCTACCCCGGCTTTTTTTTCTTCACCTGAAGCATAATAGATTCCGCTCCAGCCCTTTACTATCTCTATGCTTTAGATGTGTTTCTTGTAAACAATGTATTGTAGGATTCTGACTTTTAATCCAGTCTGCTATCCGCTTCCATTTTATGGAAGAGTTCATCCCATTCACACTCACAGTTAAAATAACTAATTCTGTATTTCCTGCCATTTTATTTACCCAAAGTTATACTTTTCTTTTTCCTACCCCCTTTCCCTCCCTCCCTCAGTTCTTCCCCCTTTTTACACCTTTCCCCTAATTCTTGTTTTTCCCTTCTATTAGTCTTTCCCTTTCTTCTCCCCCTTTCCCTCCTACTTCCCTATAAGTTGAGACAAATTTCTTTGTGATACTAAATGTCTGATATTCTCTCAGAACCAAATCTGATGAGAGTAAGATTCACCCAAATTCTCATCCCCTTCCCTTCTTTCCCTCAATTACAATAGGTTTTCTTTGCCTCTTCATGAGATGTAATTTCCCATATTTTTTTTACCTCTTTTTTCCTTTCCTTCCAATATGATCCCCTTTCCACCTCTAGTTTCTTTTTCATATTATCATAATAAAATCAAATTATACCCACATTCTCTAAGTATACCCATAACAGAAATATAGTTCTCTAGTTCTTTCCTTTTTACCTTTATGAGCTTCTCTTTAGTTCTGTGTTTGGAGATCAATTTTTTTTTTTTTGTTCAATTCTGGTCTTCTCATAAGAAATAGGTGAAATTCACCTATATCATTGAATGTCTATTTTCTTCCCTGAAAGATAATGCTAATTTTAGCTTGATAGCTTATTCTTGTAATCTTAGTTTCCTCTGATCCTTTAAAGCAGAATCTGCAAGAAACTGGATAATACTAATTGTGGCTCCTCGGTATTTAAACTGTTTATTTCTGGCTGCTTGCAGTATCTTTTTCTTGGTATGATAGTTCTGAAATTTAGCCACAATATTCCTTTGGGATTTAATTTTGGGGTGTCTTTCAGGAGGTGATTTGTGGATTCTTTCAATGGTTATTTTACCTTCTGATTCTAAACTGCCAGGGCATTTATCTTTTATGATTTCCTATAAGATGTCTAGGATCTTTTTTTCATCATAGCTTTCAGGAAACCCAATAATCCTTCCATTTGTTCAATTCTATTTTTTTGTGTATTATTATTTTTTTTCAGTTACCTTTTTTTAGCTCCTTTTGCAATTGGCCAATTAAATTTTTTTGTTCATTGTATTCTTTTCCCCTTTTTTTCCATTCTTTCTTGCAATGATCTCACTTCATTTCCCCATTTTTCTTCTCTCTTTTAAGATCCTTTATGTAATCTTCAAAGAAAGCCTTTTGAAATGGGGACTAGCTTATGTCTCTCTTTGGGGTTTCTTCTGGGGTTGTTTTGCCTTTAGGAACCTCAGGATTTAGGTCTGTTCTCTCTCTCCATAAAAGCTGTCTACGGTAAGAGTTCTTTTTTTTTTTTTTTTCTTTTAAAGCTTGAGGTTTGTTCAGTGCAAAAGTGTCAACTGCTTTAATTTGCCCTGTGACAGTTCTGCTGATTGATTTCCAGTGGTGGGTAATAGTGGCTAGGCCAGGCGTTCTTCAAGGGCTCAGTGATTTATAATTTGTCTTTTACAAAAGGGAAATCTGCCAAATCACCTGCTTGCAACCAGGACAAAATGACCTAAGGGGCTCATGGAAGCTCCCAGGTTCCAGGAAGCTACAATGCTCTGACTATCAGCCCCAACTTCTTGCCCTGGGCTCCCTGTGCTGCCATCTAGGTTCAGCAGACTATCCCTTTGCCAGATTGAAACAGACCTGCTCTAAAGTTCTTCCAAGGTATCTTCTTCTAGAAAGGTGTTGTACTCCAAATATTTGTGGATTCTTTTGACTTCAAAATCACTTTAGAGACTTAATCTGCTGTTGGTTTGAGAGGTTAGAGGAGGTTTCTCCACCATTTTGGGTCTGCCCCCACAAGTACATAAATCACAATTTTTTAACAATCAGTGAACTAGCCAATGCAATATTTTGGCAAACACTTTTTTTTTCCAAAAAGGTAAGAATGACTGGTAAACTTTCTGAAAGCTGATTATATTTTTGGCCCATTAAAAAATGTTGTATTAAAATTTCAACACTCTTTAACCTTTTTGAAAAGTAATGTCCCATCTTAACTAATGTCCCATAACATTTTTTAATTCTTGAGGGCTGAATGATCATTACCTTGTGAATGTAGTTTTAAGATTGGACAAAAATGTGTCTGGAGGAATTAAAATTTAAGTTTCTTAAAATAGCTATTTGTAAGAATGTCTAGATAATTCTAGAAATCTTTTAAAAAATGACATAATGGAATATTATGATCAAATTCTTCCCTTTTCCTAAATTCTTCAGAATGTGACAAATTGCTATCTCAAGCTATATAGTCCAGATTTATTCCTTGAAACACCAGTTTCCAAATTCCCTTCCAGTTTCTTCTAAGTTGTTCCTCTCACACCCAACTTCAATTAAGTCTGTGATTGTCCTCAACTATATTAATTCTTCTCTGGGTTATCTATTTCTAGTGGCAATTATATTCTTTGTATTAGTTTTCATAATTCTTTATCTTAATTTTTTTTGTTTCATTCAGTTTTAGGTTTTCACACTATGCTTTAACTGTGGCAAATTCTTTTATTTCCTTCTGTGGTTTTCTTGCCAGTGTGAATTCTTGAATCAGTTAAATCTTATTTGAAGCCATCTCTCAATATATTTTTCATCATTTCTTCTGCATGTATTATTTCTGACACATTGATCCTTTTTCTCAATTGATCTATAATATTTTTTATTATAGAAGGGCTCTTCTGTCCATTCATTTCTTTTATGTTTCTTGAATTCTGCTTCTTTTCAGTGTGTCTGTCATTCTGAAAGAGGCTATGACCTATTCCTTGCAACCTCTACTATCCTCTTATTCTTATTAAATTTTACCTCATTAGGTTTGGCCCATCATTTCATCTTGTCAAGATCGTTTGGATTCCTTCACAGCTCTCAAATTGGCTAAGATGACAGGAAAAGATAATGATAAATGTTGGAGGATATGTGGGAAAACTGGGACACTAATACATTATTGGTACAACCATTCTGGAGAGCAACTTGGAACTATGCCCAAAGAGCTGTAAATCTAGGCATACCCTTTGATCTAGCAGTGTGTCTATTCTGTTATCCCAAAGAGATCATAAAAAGGGAAAAAGAACCCACATGTGCACAGATGCTTGTAGCAGCTCTTTTTGTAGTGGCAAGGAACTGTTGGAAGCTGAGTGGATGCCCATCAGTTGGAGAATGGCTGGACAAGATATGGAATACTACTGTTCTATAAGAAATGATTAGCAGGCTGATTTCAAAGACCTGGAGAGAGAAAACATGAACTGAGGCTAAATGAAATGAGTAGAAGCAAGAGAAGATTGTACATAGCAACAAGACTATGTGATGATCAACTATGATGGACTTGGCTTTTCAACAATGAGGTGACTCAGGCCAATTCCAATAGACTTATGATGGAGAGAGTTACCTGTATCCAGGGAAAGACCTGTGGGGACTGAATGTGGATCACAACATAGTTGTTACTTGTTGTTGTTTGCTTGCTTGTTTTTTTCTCTCATTTTTTTTTCTTTTTGATCTCATTTTTCTTGTGCAGTATAATAAATAAGGAAATATGTCTAGAAGAATTGCACATGTTTAACCTATACTAGGATTACTTGCACTCTAGGGGAGGGAGGGAGAAAAATTATGGAACCACAAGGTTTTTTAAGGGTGAATGTTGAAAACTATCTTCACATGTATTTTTTTTCCTTAAAAGCTTTTTATTTACAAAACATGAGTGATTTTTCTACACTGACCTTTGCAAAACTTTTTTTTGTTCCAAGCTTTTCCTCTCCTTCCCCCCACCCCCACCCCTAGATGACAGGTAATCCAATACATGCTAAATATGTTAAATTATATGACAAATCCAATATATGTATACATATCTATAGTTATCTTACTGCACAAGAAACATCAGATCTAAAAAGAGAGAAAAAAATGCTGTGTTGTGGTTCACACTCAGTTCCCCCAGGCCTCTCTCTGGATGTATACGACTATCTTCATTGATCAGCAATAGGAACTGGTTCGAAACATCTTGGTGTTGGAGAGAATCATGTCCATCAGAATTGACCATTGCATAGTCTTGTTGCTGTGTATAATGTTCTCTTGGTTCTGCTGATTGGCATGTATTTTGAAAAACAAAATTCTATCATAAAAAAGATCTTTTGGATTCATATTATATCTACTAAAATGCTAACATCAATAAATCCTTCACAATTTTTCCTTAAACCTTAAGCATTGCCATTTTGACATCATTTAAGTGACTATTAATCACAATGAAACAGGCCAAGGACTAATCACTGGGATGCTCCATTATTAAAGACATCTAAGTTGATATTAATTACCATTTAGGATCTGGTCTTTCAACCAGTTTCAAATTTATCCTATTGTACTATTTTTCTATATACACTGTGAACATTAATAAAAATTATATGAAATTATGAAAGATGTCTGATAGCCACTTTTTATAGAAAAAATTTGAAAAGAAATAGGTCTACCTTTATTCCTCCACTAACCTCTTCTCCCCTTCCTTCCCCCTCAAAATACAGTTTTTCTTGGAAACATTTTACAAATGTGCCACCTACTGTTTCAATAGACTTCCTACACTTAAAGTCTCCTTTCTTTAAGCAAGTAAACTATATTGTAGTCCTTTCTGTCCATTTTCATCTCTCAGCCTACCTCAATAGGTAGGCTATCTGTAGCAGGATACAATTCTAATAACAGGATAAGCTTTAAGGATGGCAGGTCTTCAAAGCAGGTAATACCAGAATTCCTAGAGACTTTTGTTTTCTTTCTTAAATAAAAATATGGGAGCACTTCTGTTACCATGCATTTGGAGATTTTCTGTAGTAATGGGTTTAGTTTTTTGAAGCCCCTCTGAGGAAAAAAAAGTCTCTATTTCCTCACTTGGGGCATGTTACACTGAGTTCTGCAAGCTGAATTACAGTGCTTTTGTCAAATTTTTTGTTGATTCTCAGACTAAAACAAAGGTAACAAAGGAACATCTGAATCCTAGGAAGAAATTATCTAATTATAAAAGCAACTAAGTGTCTTTTATGCCATGTAAACATACATATTCCTTTGTGGCTGTCAACAAATCATCATACCCACTGTAATTTTCATTACGTGCTCTCCAATGATTGGATTTGGAGTCAGAAGACTCTAATTGTTCAAAATCTCTTCTCCATTATCACATATGGGGCCTTGAACAAGTCATTTTTTTGAGCCTTAGATTTTTCACATGTAAAACAAAAAGTTGAACCAGATGATGAGCCTCCTTTCAGCTCTTAACCTATCATCCTTTACAGAATATTTTAATTTGATATGGTTCACTAAGTGCCTTTTTTGAGAGAGAGGCACTGATGGGAAAGAGGAAATCAATTTGGGTTTGGGTTATTGCAATTCAGTGAGAAATCAATTATCAAGGTCTGTTGTAGACTAGAATTCAGGCAATTAGTATGATTTACTCTGCTTTTTGGAGTCATTGTTTGGTGGAAGTACCACTTTAAACATTTTTATAATCATTAGAACCTCTATCAAAGTACCAAAAGACATTACTCAAATTAGTGTATTCTTGTCAATAGTTCTGGTTTTTTAAAAAAGGATTGGTGACTGATAACTACTCACTAAATTAAGTTCTGAGGATCCTAAATTCAAATTATCCATGCAATCCTTGGTCCACAGTATCATCACAGCATTCTGGACCCTGAACTTTGAAAAGGATTTAAATAAACAACACAAACAGTTGGATGTTTGCCATTCAAATATTTATTTTTTTTACAGTGTTTTTAGTAAGATAATTTACTTCTTTAAAAAGGCTTTTAAGAAATAAAATTTCATATGACATAGCTAGCAGTTCAAACTTAACTATTAACATTCTTTATGAAATGCTAGCCTACTTTAAAATCAAATGAAAACAAGGAAATACAACTGCCATCAGTATAAAACAATGTGTTTTAAGTGGTAAAACTTCTTGAAATTATATCCAGCATGAGACAAAATCTTCAAGGCCATTACATAAAACATTTTTGTACCGAACAGGCAACAAGAATGACAAAATGGCAGCATCAACAAAGTCCAATGGAATAGGCAATATAAGCCACTTCATGTAACTACAAATATTACAGACTTCAAAGCACACATCATTCCTTTTGAAATAACAAACTGTAACCAAAATAAAGTCAAAAATTCTGAATATAAATTAGTGGTATTAGGACTTAATACTATTTCTGTCCTGTTCTCTACCACCACCCCCCAATTTGTCCATTGACTAAAATACACAGGGATGAGCTGAACTATTCAACAACAATGTGCATTTTATATATAAGATAAAGCCAAAGTAGACTGTGATACTAAAGTAAAAAGCTGGTGCTCCTCCCCGTTCTCTATCCGCAACCAAGAAAAAAAAAAAAAAAGAAGAAGAAGCAATGATTCCCCAGGACCAAACTTGGATTCTAAGAAGCACTTATATCAAACTAACCTCATTTTTTTTTTTCAAATAGGTTAGACTGGTAATTATGAAACAGATACATATGTGGGTACATATAACACACATATGTATGCATATGTGTGCATGTATATTTCTGTATCTGTGCATTCTCAGTAAGACTTTTGACAAAAGGCCTCAAGACGTCTTTGTGGACAAAATGGAAAAATGTGGCCTAGATAATTATATTAAGGTTAGCTGGCTGGATTAAGTAAGCAAAACTTCAAGGGAGGTTTCTAGTAATATGCCTTAAGATATTATCACAGCATCTGAATCACAGAAATAAGACACTGTTTCCAGCCTTACTTAGTTCAACAATTTTATTTTGACTTGAGTGAAGACAAAGGATGGCATGTTCACCAAATCTATAGATGGATAAATCATCCACAAATTTGGGAGGGAGATAAAATGGAAGTTGAAAATATATGATCTAAAACTATCTACATAGGCTGGAAGAATGGGCTCACAAATTAAACATTTTGCACTTAGACTAGGTCTAACAATTTCACATTAAAAAGAACTGCAGTTTTAGATAATTGCAAGCTCAATATGAGTCAACAGTGAGATGGCTGCCCCAAAAAAAGCTAAAAACCTTAAGAGCTTTATTAATATAAGTATAGGGTTCTATTCAGGCCCAGCTAAAGGACTGTTTCAGGTGCAGGTGCCACAGTTTAAGGAAGATAATGACAAAATGAAGTACATCAAGAAACAGTAAACCAGGATATGAAGGTAGAAATTAAGTAGGATAAATCAATTTATATGAAGAATGGCTTAAGGAAGGGAAGAAAATGTTTTATCTTTCCAAATACCTGGAGGGCTCTCATACAGAAGAGGGATAAGAGTTAATTCTATACAGCTCCAAATGCCAGAATTAGAATCACTGGGTGAAAATTATAGAGAAGCAAATTTTAGCTCAATATATCTAGAATAATTAAAATTGCTGAAAAATGGAATGGGCTGGCTTGTGAGGTAGCAAGTCTCAGTCACTGGAAATGTTCAAATAGAGGGATGATGGCCCATTACTGAAGACATAATAAAGGTGATTTTTTGCTTAATTATAGGTTGGATTAGATGACCTCTGAGGTATCTTCCAATTCTGAAATTCTATAAAATTCAAATATGAGGCACAAAGACAAAGGCAGACCATTTTCATTGGAATTAAAATATGGGAAAGTTTTGGGAGAGTAGAGAAGATGACATTCTTAGAAAAGCATAGATTTAAAGTGAATAAGTAAAGAATAAATTATATATTCCATCTAGTCAAAAACTCATAATGAAGATGGTCCATATACTATAACACCTTGTTTCATGCATATTTTCACGAAGTTCTAATGTCAAGATTAAGGTCTGTCCACTTGCAAAGTTGCTATTAAATAACAGGTGGGAAACATAAAAGGAAAAGGGAGGAAGGGACATTTGACCTATAGTGAGCTTCCTCCTTCCTTACTTTGCTTTTTAATAAGACCCCCACCTAGAATGAGGACTCTAAAAATCTCCCTGCATTTAAAGGTAAGAAAGTTGCAGGGGAGAGAAATAGTAAAAAATGAACTTGGGAGGTTTTAGTACATTTACTTTCTTTGCTCTGGTATCAACATTAAATACCTCAGAAACAGCTTTTCCATGGAGCCATAATAACAGTGAGATACTAGATGGTAGGTAATTTAATTCAAAGAACCTTGAGTGTCTCGAGAATCAATAGATAGGAGCTCTAGTCCTGATTCTGCCAAGGTTCAAGAAGAGATGTGATACTGTTTTGAAATCAATTCATCTAAGGGTTTGGATGGTCTCATCTATAAAATGAAGAATTTGAATCAGGTGCCTTAAAATCCTTTCCAGTTCTAAGTTTCTCTGACCAAAAAAAAGCCTTAACAGCTACTGGGTCACCATCTGATCTGAGTGTATTCTATGCACAATGAAAGAAAGTGACCATATTTGTATTTAAAGCCTCTCTTTTAAAATTCTCTAAAGAAAAGTGGCAGTCTTGACCTGAGTAGTACATACAAAAAAACAGAAGTTGTGACAAAAACAGGGAGATATACTGGAGCTCTACATTTCATTCTTAAAATCAAGGAAACTAACATGTATCAACATAATGGTTTTCTAAAGTATATAATTATATTTTTGCAAAACAATTAGTAACAATTAGGGAACTAGTGCTTAAATTCATCACACGTGATCATAAAGAATTCTGGACAGGATCAAGTAGTTAATTTTTGGATTAATTCTTTAAAATAAAATAAAAGTATGGCTTAAATTGATCTAGAATTGGACTCTTTAATATGCAGGTGAAAATAACAATATTTTCTAAATTTAAAAGGAGATCAGTAAGGTGACAATAAAAGAGAAATCAAAGCCATACTAATATTAGATGATTTTTCACCTACATATTTTAAAATAAAAGATACTGTGCTTACTTGTCTGGGATAGTCAGGGGTAGTTCTGTCCTTCAGCTATAAGAAAAGAAAGAGGAACCTTCCAAGCCTATGATGCTAAATTAAGAGCATCTCATTAAAGTACCTCAAAAAAAATGAAATTGAAATGGTTCATGTGCAAAACTGCAAGCACCATTAGGATTTTTAAGCAGCAAGACCTAAACACAAATGACAGCTAACAAACACTCCATTGGTCACAATCTTTTAAGGAGGCTTCACCTGGGGAGAGGAACGCCTACACGTTGTGTTTATGAATAAATGTATATTTGCAAATCTATGCAGTCTCAATTCGCTAATGTAATTTGCCAACATACCTTTCAAAAGAGGTACAAATAAAGGGATCCTATTTGAAAATTTGGCCTCAGGAATTTTCAATGATCCAAATGAATAGACGTTTTCTTTTTTAAATGATTAAAAACTTAGATAAATCCATTTATTTGTGGGATATGCAAATTTAAAGATCATATATATTAATCACCAGGATATGTTTGGTCATGAGCGGCTGTGACCATACTTAGTGTAGTCATCAGAGAAGTTACCCAGATAAATTTGTCACGAATGATAATATTAAATCTTGATTAAACCAAATTATATTCAGTATTCCATAGACAATTTTCTTTCTTAGCTGTTATTTCATTATTGCTGCTCTTAAATCCATGTGCCAATGATCAAGGCCAAGAAAAACTGCTATTAAAAAAATTAATCAGGGTTTCAAATTTCCCTGGCCCTTGCTACATTCTAAGCTCCTTGAGGGAAGGCACATGTGTCTTATTTCATTTTTTGTACCCACTGTGCCAGATTTGTGCCCTGAACATGGGTCCACACTTGATGCTTGTGGAGCTGACCTGCTACTGTGCTCTGAGAGTTTTCCATGCTTGGGAACTAGCATGTGAGTACCACTTTTCTTTTGGACAAAAACTGATCAATAAAAAAGTCAAAATTTCCAATTACAAGATTCTTCTGGATTATAAGAACGTATTTCCCAAAGGGTTACTTAAACAAGACAAACGATGAAAAAGACATGCAAAATTTGTAATCTTCCATCCATATTCAGTATCTATCAAGAAAAGTCAAACTAGAACAATTCACATTGAATGAGAACCAAAGGGTCAGCCAGCCCAAGTTTGGGGACAGGAATTCTAAAACTGCAGTGAGGTAACATTCTGAAAAACATGTTGCTTCCAGCACATGGTCTTAAGTCTTAGATCTGTCATGTAGAACAAATTCACAGAATTCTACTGCAATGGTGACATAAAAATAAAGATGGTGCCAACAGTAATCATTATCCAAATCATACTGGGTTATGTCAATGAAAATGAACATCTGTAATTGCACCTGAAAATAAATGGGGAGCAGTGTAATTTATGGACAAGTTACAATGGACCACTCACAAATATCCTTTGGTAGATGATAGGAGGAAGTCCCCTCTGGGTACTTCTATTCAGACAAACTTCCAAAGCAGAAAAATTACCAAAGTGTCATCAATTATTTTAAAGTGCATTAAAAAAAAAAAAGAAATATAGGCATGGTGGATTTGTTGCTCTTCAAACAATAAATGTTACAAAAAGGGCCATCTTAATATGCATAGTGATATCCTTTTTTCCCCTCAAACACATTAAGAACAACTGATGATTAATTTTTATAATGGATATTTCTGCAGGCATCCTAGAGTCACCAAAGTGTTTATTTCTTAGCTGAATTTGACTAGTTTTTAACATTCGATACAGAATTAATGATTTCAGAGATTCCTGTAAGTTTGCTTTCTTGTCCAACAAAGGCTCCAATTTCCAGTGATAAGACCAACCATATGACATAACTGGTGTAGACAAAACCTCTCATTTTTGTATAGTATTTATAAGATTTTTCTTATTAAAATACTTCCTCAAAACATATTCTAACCGAATGCTTAGTCCAAATAGCTTCCAAAATGACTAAAAACAAGATATTAGTCTGTAAAAATAAGCTCTTGAGGGGGAAAAATTATGAGCAACATAGTTGAAAAGCAATTGTTTTAACTGACTCCATTTCTGCAATGCCATTTAGATATTCAGTGTCTTAATGAACTTTGATATATAGATATATATGTATATGTATACATATATAAAAACACATAAATAATATTCAATGTATCTTTCAGGTGAGCAGTTTAATTACAAGTTACAAATCTCTTATCAGTTTATTATGAACTGTAGTTCAGCATGCCCTCTCAAATCTCAAAGTCATACTTCAATCATTATTTTACTAGTTTAAAAAAAAAAAAAGTATTCCCAGGATAGACTTCTTTATATACCTTTCAAAAAAGTTAAAAAAAAAAAAAAGGCCAGAATTTTCTAAAAAATATTTTAAATATCTTCCATTTAAAAACATGATAAAGTATGAATTAGGGATCCTAATCACTGTTTTTCTTAATTTAGACTAGAAATCACTATTAATTTCAAATTGACGATCAATTTGACTTTTCACTTAAGAGTCATTTATTGTAGTACTTAATTGTAGCACTTTTTTTTTTTTTTTCTCCAACACATCTTCTATACATGATCATATTTGAGCTTGGAAACAACCCTGTGAGATTCAAGGATATTAAGCGACTGGTTCTCAGTGAAGTGTGTGCCTATTGAGCATCAGAGGCAAAATTGAGAACCAGGCCTTCCTGACTCCCCAAATCCAATACTCTGCCCACTCTGCCAGAATTTTGAAAAAATCTACTCTATCAGTGATGAAGATAATGAATTTAAGAATCCACATGCCATAATAGTGTTGTGAATAACTAACAATATATATTGGGATACACAGGGCTCCTTACAGCACTGCAAACTAAGATATCTGGAGTATTAATAGATTAAGGGTAAATTAAATGGACAGGCTTTTAAAAGTCAGATGTAACTTTGCATGTACAAAACATCCTTTGGCATACCGAAAAGTTAAATTTATATATCAACACAGAACAGAGCAATTTAAGAAGAACAAATGTACCTGTAAATATTTTTGTTTGGGTAGTGGTCAATATCAACATATATGTATATATATATATATTTTTTTATTACAGTTCATCCTCAGCCTTGAATGCTATTAATTCATGGAAAGTAAATGCCTTTTTAAAAAAATTACTGAATATATACTTCTAAAATGCCTGTTCTCTTGAAAGAAAAAAAAGGTACAGGATGAAGCATACAATGATAGAGAGCAAAATAGGCAATAATAGATGATTAAACCTCACAGGACTATTTGTTTCTTCTACTGTAGTCACCACATTACTCAGAAGGAATAAGAAATGGCTTGAAAAAATACACTGTCTGAAGCATCACTGAACTCTTACACATCACATTTCTGAATGTGAGACAGGCCAAGCTAAATAAATAAAGCAAGCTTCTGATGGCACATGTGTGTAAGTCCAGAAGTTTGCTAAAGACACATGGTCACTGCTGATATCACAATTATCTTCCCCCCCCAACAAACTATAATTGCTCACCTGAAATATTCTATGAGTGGCTTGTGATTTTTTTTTTGTCAGACATTGCATTGCTTTCATTTTTATAACATCAAGCAGGCAATCAAATTACAGCTGAGTAAGAACACAGGCATTGCACTGACTAGGACATGCAGAACATGGAGTTTCCCTGCTTGGTTCCATGAACTTACAGTCATGAAATCAAGAGTTCTTTTCCAATTGCAAGTTGGCAATTTTTAACTTATCATCGACAACCTTCAATGGGTCCTGTCAAGGCATCCAGGCTGCTGTCTGTATCTGAAGCCAATGTCTGCTCTGTTGACATGGATGAAATGTCATTGATAGATGAGGACTGAGAAGGAGTGGTGTTGCTATTTACTGCTGCATCTGTGCTAAGTAAACCAAATATAATAAAATCTGAGGCAAGACATTGCTACAAAAACAAACAAAACAGTAAGGGTTACAGACTAATGACTTTTATTTCCCAACCCATTATGACAATTCCTGGATCCCAGTTCTGGAGGCAGGAAAGCAATCTTAAGAAGTAGTTAGTCAGTGAGATGCAGTTTGGAAAGATTAACCGTTAGATATTTTCTCAAGTTCTATCTACTCTTAGGTTCTTTAGTGCCCCAGATTCAACTGTCTAGCATCAAGTATATGGCCATACATGGAGCTAGGGCCTGGACTTGCAATTTCATTATTATAAGGAAAACCTAGATAAGAAAAGCCTCTCCCACTGTAGATCAGCCCCTCCTCTTCAGCTCAGAGAACTGCTTAGAACACAAGGGATTACGTGACTTGCCCAGAGTCACAAAGCCAGGATATGTGTCAGAAGCAGGACTCAGACTCTGGTTGGCTTGGTTCTCTACTTATTCTGCCTCTGATCTAGAAGAGTACACTCAATTATGTGCTGAAAATACACTTTTACTTCACAAAGACTTAAAAAGAAAATCACTACATTTGTTCAATTATCACTGTTCTTCAAAAAGCTTGTGGAAAATTAGTTCAAAACCCACTGTAATCTGCTTAAAGTCTAAGGCCACAAGCCCCATGTTTAAGATTAAGATTCAGTGATAACAATAATTGGCTACAACAAAGACTAGTCTGCCCCAAAAGTGATTACGAGAGACTTGGGATTTTTTTTAAAAAAGTCAAGGATCACAGGATCACACTTACATTTCTTAAAGCACCCAAAGATTATTTCAGTTCTAAGGGCTCAGTTTTATGGCTCTGCCCAACCAAAATGAGAATGCTCTGGACAAGTACAGTTCTCAAGTAGGCATTTCTCAAATTGTGTACATTTTTCAGATGCATTGCCATCTTGAACCTATAAACTACTTCTTGGTTTCTACTCCAAAAATGAAGTCACCAACATATTCTGCATACATAACTTTTTGTATAATATCAGCAAGTACGGTGGAAAAGAGCAGATCAAACCACAGTTCACAAGTGTCTGTGCATGCTGCTGTTGTTAGTTGTTTCAGTTGTGTCTGAATTTTCATGATCCCATTTGGGGTTTTCTTGGCAAAGACAATGGAGTAGTTTCCTGTGCTCATTTTACAGATGAGGAAACTGAGGCAAAGAGGGATAAGCGATTTGTGTAGGATCACGTACCTAATAAGTACCTGAGGCCAGATTTGAACTGGCTCCAAGTCAGCCCTCTATCCAATATGCTACCCAGCTGTTCCTTGTAAAAGTAATCTATTGATCTGTACTTTAAAAATATAAACACTATACCAATTTTTCAAATAAAGGGGAACTCATAGGTCCCAGTGGAAAAAAAAAAAGGTTATTAGCAATTGGCTGAAAAAATTGGGCAAAAATATTTAAAGAAACAAAGGCCAATTTATCCTTGGAACAAACTGCTTTAATTCTTTGCTTAGTTTGATCACAGAGGATTATGTGTATCTTAGAAGATAGCTTCACCATTTATCAGAATGAGTAAAATGTCAAGAAGAGGCAAAAAACTGCCTAAACCATAATGATTAGCACAGAACAACTGTTAGTAAGTTGGCTATTAGAAGTAAAACTATTAAACTAATCACTAACCTGAAGGCTGATCTTTTACCACACCATTCTTGCTTCTTTCTTCCCAGTCCATTACTTCTTTGTATATTAGTTCTTCAAATAGAAATTTAAGTTAAAATCCTTTGTCAGTTTCCTTATATTTCTAAAAACTACTTCAAAATCAACTTTCACTACAATAAAAGGCCTATTTTTGACATCCCTGAATTAAATATTAAGCAAGTCTAAATAGTTATATGTATTACACATGCTCCATATTTCAGTGCTGTGATTGTTTAAGCAGATCCAGTCTAATGCACTTTTGACAGATTTACTTGTCTGGAATTACAACAAAACAAAAACTGGGGAATATAATACCAAGACAGTTATATTTCTATAACATAATGAAAAATTTAGAATTTAGAATAGTTATAATAATTATAAAATAATGAGAAATAATACGCTACAGGAGGTAGAGAGCAGATTTTGGAATCAGTAAGACTTGGATTCAATGCCTATCTTAGATACATGCTGGTTGAATGACCCTAGGCAAGACACTTCATCTCTCAGTGTACCAGGGCTACACAGCAGATATAGACATGTCATCAGAGGGAATTTCCTATACCAATAAAATCATTGGTCAGACTCAAAATAAAATAAGACAAAACAAGGAATAATAATCATTAATGGTATCTTTATATGCCAGTGAATTTTGCAAAATGCTTTTATTGGTAACTAAATTAATGCTATCAAACAGACTTGAACATTATAGGAAGAACACAAAATGAAATATCCAATGGCAACCTAAAAAGTGATTAAACATATAAAATACAATAGATACCATTTTTAAAACTTACTGTTCCATTGTAAGAAACTTTTATGTACTTGTATACCCTGCTAAGGTTTCTATCTATCATGCACAGTGTGGTTTTGGGGAAAAGTTCTATGCTAGAAGTTAGAAGACTATCAATTTTAACCCAAGACGTCATTCTGACCTACTGAAGAAGAACACAGTATTTAGGCTGGAAGGAAGATTAAAAATCATTTAGTTCAAGCTCTTTATTTTATAGATTAGGGATCCTAGGGTCAGAGTAATTAAGTGACTTGCTCATGGATACACAGCTAATAAAGCTGCAGAGCTGGAACCCAAACTTAGGTCTTTGCCTCCACATCCAATATGTTCTTTCTGTTAAGAGCTTTGTACTGCTCAATTTTGCTAAGTCTTCTGCTTTCTCTGGGCCTCAAATTTTTCTCTCTGGAAAATGAGAGCACTTGGCTTAAATTATTCTTAAGATTTTTTTTTTACTGATTTTTGAAAAATACTATGTTTAGCTACAAACAGAAAATATGTTCTAGGTATGACTACCATGTAATCATATGCTTTAATTATTAACAACAACCAAAACAACTCTCAAAATCTATCAAACCTCTTCCAAGTCTTAAAACAATGCCATTTTAATAACTTTTTTTAAAATTTCTTCTTTGTTAAAAATAAGTCATATAAAATGATCAGAAAATTTTTTTCTGGATCTGGGATAAAAAGAATTGAAGACAAAATAGCTAATAAAAACCCATTTCAAGAAATAAGAATTTGGGGATAAAACTAATTTTAAATAATCTCACAGTTTTAGAAAATAAAGACTAAATTACTCTATACTTACCCATCTGCATATGAATGAATGAAAAAAAAAATGAAAAAAAATGCCAAAAATAACTTGGGTCATTACCTTTCCATTCTTCAATAGCATGTTCTCGTTCTTCTAACTGGGCATCATAAATTTGTGGTGGTGGCTAAAAATTGAATTGGAAAAAAAATAAGTCTTATTCAAAAATCTAATTCATAAGCGACTTACCCAATATCTAATATTGAATAAACATCTATTAAATATATACTACTTGCAAAGAACTGAAGACAGAAGAAAAAACAAAAAACAGTCCCTATTCTCAGGGAGTTTACAATCTACTGAGAGGATGCAACTTGTCCATAAGTAAATACAGATCATCCTAAGGGAAAGAAAACTAATAAGGAGTGGGATCACGAGAAGGATATGGTACCTAAGTAGACCTTGAGGAAAATTAATGGCTTTTGAGGCGCAGGGAGATTCCTGGATAGGAGACTGACATATTCAGAGATATGCCTTAGACAGATTTTTTGGCAGTTATATGGAGGACAGATTGGAGTGAAGAGAAACTAGAAACAACAAGTCCAATTGGGAGATTAGTGCATTAATCCAGGTGAGAAATAATGAGATTCTGAACTTGTTGGGGTAGTCATGTTAATGGAGATGAAGGGATGGATACAAGAACTGACAAGCTTACAACTGAATCACTTGGGAATCTACTTGCCAAGACAAACCCAGAATTATATGAATATAATTACAAAACACTTTTTCACACTAATATTTATTCATGAGTAGTCCAAGCCAGCATAAAAAATGACAATTCTACCTAAATCAATGTGCTTATTCAGTGCCAAACTAAAGTACAAAAACTTATTGCACAGAGCTAGGAAAAAAAATAAAACAAAAACAAATTACACTTGGAACAATAAAAGGTCAAGACTATCAAGGGAATTAACAGGAAAAAAAATGTGAAGGAAGTGGTCTAGCCATACCAGATCTCAAACTATATTACAAAGTGGTAATCATCAAAACAAATGGTACTTGCTATGAAAGAATGGATCAGTGGAACAGATTGGGTATGTAATACAATAGGTAATGACCACAATAACATAGTTTTAATAAACTCAAAAGAACCCAGCCTTGGGGACAAGACTTCACCATTTGAAAAAAACTGCTAAGAAAACTGGAAAGCAGTTTGGCAGAAACTAGGTATAAAACATCTCCTACCATATACCAAGATAATATCAAAATAAAGACATGATTTAGAATAAAGGATGATACCATAAGTAAATTAGGGAAGTAAGGAATAGTTTACCTGTCACATATATGAATAAGGGAAAAATTTAGAATTAAAACAAAAGCAAGAGAGCATTATGGGATGTAAATAACCAAAAAAGTGGCTAATTTTAATTACTTTAAATTAAAAAGGTCTTACACAAACAAAAGTTATACAATCAAAATTAGAAGGAAGACAAAGAATTGAGTTTTTTTACAACTAGTTTTTCTCATTTCTCAAATTTATAGAGAACTGAGTAAAATTTACAAAAATATAAGTCATTCCCTAATTGATAAATGGTAAAGGATATGAATGTAGTTTTCAGATGAAGAAACCAAAGCTAATTACAATCATATGAAAAAGTACTCTAAATCACTATTAAATAGAGTGATGTAAATTAAAACAAGTGAGGTACCACTTCACACCTGCGAAAAAGTTTAATATGACAGAAAAGGAAACTGACAAATGTTGGAAGGCATGTGGAAAAACTGGGACACTAATGTACTTCTGATAGAGCTGTGTACTGAACTGACAACTCTGGAGAGCAATTTGGATCTATGCCCAAAGGGCTATAAAACTATGAATATCCTTTGATCTAGTAATACCATTACTAGGTCTGTATCCCAAAGAGATTTTCTCTTAAATGAAAAAGGACTTATATGCACAAAAATATTTATACCAGCTCTTTTTGTGGTGCCAAAGAGTTGGACATTAAGCAGATGCCCACCAATTAGGGAATGGCTGAACAAGTTGTGGTTCATTATATTGGATTATTATGGATTATAATGGAATACTATTGTGCTATTAAGAAATGATGAGCAGGATGCTTTCAGAAAAATCTGGAAAGAGGGAAAGTGAAGTGAATAGAGCCAGGAGAACACTGTACATAATAAAAGCAATGCTGTATGATGATAAATTATGAATAACTTATCCATTCTCAGCAATAAAAAAATTCAAGAAAATTCTGAAGGATTTATGATGAAAAATGCTATTATTCTCCAGAGAAAGAACTGAAGTGCAAATTGAAGAATGCTGTTTTTTGCTTCATTTTTTTAAGAGTTCTTTTTTTTTTGGAGGGGTGGGAGGGAGGTCTGTGTTTTCTTTTACAACATAATATGGAAATATGTTTCATACGACTGAACAAATATAATCTATATCAAATTGCTTGCTGTCTTAGGTAGGGAAGAGGGAGAAAATTTGGAACCCAAATTTTTTTAAAATGAATGTTAAAAATGGTTTTATAAAGAAAAAGAGGGAGGGATGAATTGGGGAAGGAAATAATGAGCTCTAATTTGATCATGCTGAGCTTGAATTATCTATTGAACACTCAGGTAGACATGTCTAATGCTACAGTAATTAATACAGGAATAACTGGAGTCTAGTAGGCAAACTGGAGAGGTATATATAGATTTGGGAGTTACCAGGATGACAAAGATAATTGAAGATACAGGAAATGATGAATTCACCGGGAGAGGGCTAAGGAAAAAGAGAAGCAAAAACCAGGATGGAGTTTTAGGGAATAACTATAATGAAGAAATAGAACCTGGATTACGATTCAGCAAAGACAAAGAAATGGCCAGATAAGTAGGAGAATCATGGCAGAGTTGTGCTACAAAAACCAAAGCAAGAGAGAGTCAAGTGTCACAGCATGCAGAGATCTCAAGGTTTCTTTGAAGATAATGGATTTCCAGTTGTGATATAGATTCCCAAATTCAGCATTAGAAATGGGCAGGGGTAGGGGGCAGCTAAGTAGTGCAGTGGATAGACAGCACCAGTGCTGAAGTCAGATGACCTGAGTTCAAATCTGGCCTCAGAACTTAACATTTCCTAGCTGTGTGACCCTGAGAAACTCACTTAACCCCAAATGCCTTAGCAAAAAAAAAAAAAGGAAAAGAAAGAAATGGGTAGGGGAGGAGAAAGCAGGAAAAGGAAGAGAATTAGAACTCTGCTAGGAATAAACTTCCTTAACTTCTAGGATATGCCTTGCTTCTATCTATAAAAACCACAGAGTTTAAAAAGATCCAGTAGGTCTTTAAATCAATACTTACTGCCTCTGCTTCAGCAGGATCATACCAAACAGTAATATATGGATGCCGTAAGGCTTCATCAACAGAAATTCGCTTGTCAGGATCTATTACGAGCATTTTTGATAACAAATCTCTAGCTTGACTTGCTAGGAAGAAAAATAAAGCATATGATGAATCAGATTTTTAAAACTAAGTTTTAATTTGAAAATTAAACAAAAACACATGATAAAAACATTAGTATGGCAGGACATGGAAGGAAAAGATCAAAAGTTCAGACTATGAAATGTTAAGAGTATCCTCTTTTAAACAAGTTTCTGACATCAAGATCAAAACTAAGTGACTTTTTAAAAGTTAATCACTTCCACAGTCATTAAAACAATCATGAAATATGTCTTAAGAAAAAACACATTAAAACCTATTAAGAAAAAACACATTAAAACCTATTTGACTCTTTTTATGAGAAATAAGAAATAGTATATTCATGGGATGGAGCTGTGTGCAGGCTACATGTCTACTCTAAATAGCGGGAAAGGGCAGCACTCTCTTACAATGAATGAAAGAAAAAGGCCCAAAGAACTGGAACTGTCCTGAGGTTTGATAATTTTGATTCAACTTCTGGGGAATAAAACACAAAATCTTGGGTATCATTTCCCCAGCTATTTTCTCCTATGGCTACATAAAAACTTTAAAAATAATTATTCTAAAAATTTATTAACCAGAAAGGTCAAGAATTTTGGATTCCGCCTAAAATGAGTTTCTGATTAACTGAGAATTGACTACTGAAGTACAATGAAAACGATTATTAGCTATCAAAATCTACAAAACCATAAAATGGGCCATTTTCCCACAATGCTTATTTTCTAAGTTAAAAAAAAGGCCCAATTCCAGAAAAGAATGTAGTGTTTTCTCTTTCTCTGAAAAAGATTGCATCAATCAACCAATCAAAAAGAATTCATTAAATGTCTACTATGTGCTAGAAACCATGCTAGGTATTAAACGTATATAAGCCTGGTCTCTTAACTCCACACAAAGCTATTAAATACAAAAAACAGAAAGTAGGGGGGAAAAAAAAAGTCAGATTCTGAAAAGCCAAGTGATTAGAATGATTGGGATAATTTGGTATGATAAAATACTTTATTTGGAACCTCTGACAAAGGTGAAATTTCTAATCTTTATAACTCCAATTTCTATAATTAATACATGTATAGTCTTTAAAATTAATTTATAAAGCTTTTAAAAATTATAAAGCTTTTTAATTTTGTTTGAAGAATTCGAAAAGGCAAACTTTGAGAGAAGACTCAAGTTTTAATTATTCATCTTGACATTGATTCTCTTCATTTGAGATTTCTCTGTCCTTGAGAAGTGGCAAGGTGTTTTATGAGGACTCAAACTGCTGGGATAATTACCAGGTTTCAATGTATTCTCATGTTATTCTCATTTTACAGATGAAGTAAATATATCATATCACATTTATGTTGTGAAATATAAATATTAAAAAAAAAAAACTTCATGTGGATTAGGGAACTCAAGTAAAGAAAAAGAGTCTTACTTTTCAGTTTGTCTCGTTCAGATTCTGATGGGAATATCCAATCAGGGAAAAGCTCTTCAAATTTGATACCAGGATATTTCGGCCTGTTTTCTACATAATTCCTCACAGTTGGCTGTAATTTCTTCATAAAGTCTGATGATGGTGTTCCTAACTGCTCAATTACTTTATTCCATTGATCAATATCTGTAGGACCTCTTTAAGAAAATATAACTGAAACAACCATATTATACAAAATATAATTCAGGGGGGAAAAAAAAAGCTAAAGTAAATCTGTGCATACCAACAAACAATGAATAAAATCCCACTCTGCGATTTTAAAAATACCATCTAAATATGAACATGCAAAATTCCAAGTTCTGACTATTCAAGAAAAAGATAACTATGGAGGTCACTATACAAACCATATGACATGGCATATAATAAACTTAAAAGGGAAAGTAGCAATTCAGGTAGAAAAAAATCCAATTTTTAGTTCTTGCTCTGTGCCTACCTACCTGAATCCTTATGACTCTGAAATTCTCTATTTTCTGTAGTCTTCTGATTTAACCTATCAAGCTACCTACTAATGAATATTGCTTTGCTACTGGGACTCCAATGAGATAGTTTTCTTGTAACTGAAGATTAGCACTTAAGCCAAAAGTTATAAGTAACTTGGGTTTTTTGGGGGGCTTATCTTAGGGGGGTTAGGAAGAAAAATGACCAGACCTGTTCAGTGATGTAGAGTATTACAGGTGAGGTAACTCCCTCTTCCAATGTAGATGTGGCACCTGCTTAATAAGAAGTTAAGAAGTTCTACAAGTTAAATGACTTGTCCGGGGTCACATTGCCAGTATATGACAGATGCAGGTCTTGCTAGCTCTGAGGATGACTTTCACAACTCTACTGCTAAGAGGTCTGTCATAATTCATAGTTAACTTTCATTAAAAATTAGGTAAAATACTACACTATGGGTTCCAAAGACTACGATGATGGAATCCAAGCTCTGTCAAGTTCCAGCAATCTCACTTGTTATTACAGTTGCTCACAAAAATAGGAGTCTATACTCATGGATTACTTTATGGTTAACAAAGCACTTCATTCCTCCTTTTTTGCTTGACTCCAATAACAGCCCTGGGAGATGGTAGCAGGACAAGAAAGTCCTCACCTCAGGAAAGTAAAATGATTACCCCAAGATCACAGACTGGGAAGGGCTGAGACTCACATGTCTGACTCTCAATACAATGCCCTCCCTATTCCAGACATCTACTGACAGAATAAGAGTCTATAAAATCTGTTTTCTTTTTTCATTAAAAACCTAAATACTTTATTCTTTTTTTGAAAATACACCAGACTTATTCTCCCCTCTGCACCAAGCTATTTTTTCTACAGTAATATTATTTGCTAATCATGTAGAATTGTGAAATCTAATCTAAATCTTAACAATTTTTTTCATTTACTAAAAAGGACCTTTTTTTATTTCTATACTTCCTAAAAGTTTCAATTATCTCTTCATACAACATAAGTTAAGACATAAAATGCACAAACCAAAAAAATAACTGATAAACAGGATATTAATTTACCTAATACTACATGAAACAGATTGTTTAATTATATTATTTAAAGGGGTTTTTTTTTGGTTGAATTTATTTTCAGAATAAAAGTCTATTTAGCCACTATAATGGATGAACTTGAAACAGGACATAACTGCTAGACAATTACTCAGAAATCCTAAAATATAACATCTAGCTTCATGGTAAATATTTCTAAAATAGTTGATACATAAAACATTCCTAAAGTCAGTAACAATGAAACAAAAAAGCCCTTTCAAAACAGTATCTGTTGCTTAAGAATTTGCTCTCTACTTCACCTGGAAAAATCACCCCAATAAAAAGATCATAAGAAAAATTATGTTGACATAATGTATATGATATTGAAGACAGGTTGAAAAACAAAGAATATCTGTCATCTGACAAACTATTTTAATAATTTTTTAAAAATGAAAACTAATGAAAATATTCAATGATTATCATGAGAAATGGTTAGGATGAAAAGCATTCACATGATGAAAGCATGACTCTACAGACAAGAAACAGCATACAGAAAATATTAAATTTGATTTTTTCCCCCAATGTTAATAAGAATAAATTGACGGTCTATTAATTTAAAAACTTTAAGTTTATGTTCCTACTGTATTTGTAATGTGCCAGAGCAAAATAATCATTGTTATAAAGAAAAACAAAACAAAAAAAATCAAGCACAAACACTGGGGTGATTAAAAAAAAAATTCCCAAATAAGAATTAAAATTAAAATTTGCCACAACTTTTTAATCTCATTTGAATACTTTCTGTTTGGGTCTCA
Organism: Myrmecobius fasciatus; assembly: GCA_023553655.1. NCBI lineage: Eukaryota > Metazoa > Chordata > Mammalia > Dasyuromorphia > Myrmecobiidae > Myrmecobius > Myrmecobius fasciatus. The sequence goes on along the minus strand of JAJPUD010001269.1, from coordinate 270,299 downwards.
TTTAATATGCTTCTGGTCCTAGTTTCTAAACAGAACATTTTAGGTGCATATTGATAATTTTAACAAACACAGCATATTAGTAGAGTCCTTTAAGCACAACATCCTGACTGCGTTTGAAATAGCCACTTTTCTAGACAAATTAACTAATATGGTGGGAAATTTATATTTTATTCTTTAATATGGTTGTATTCCTACATATCTATATATTTTTAAATGCATTTAAATGCCAATGTGTCATCTAATGCAATAGCTCCTGGAGTAAAGACATTAATACTTAAGCAGTAAAGCTTAGCACAGTAAAGAATTCAGGAATGAAAGTTAAATATGTGCAGCTTGGTTAGTGATACTAATTTAACAAACATGAGAATAAGATATTTCAAGCACATACTCAAGAAGTATGATGTTTTCCTTTTTGTATTCTCATCTACTGCAGACAAAGAAAGTCATTTTGTCTTTGATGGTTACAGAAAGTATGGCTGGGGTTCAAGGATGGCTGGGGTTCAAGGATGACTGGGGAAGGATACGATCAGTGCCTTGGAATATCACACAACCTTTCACCAGTTCTCCCATGATGCACCCCACTGACCAGATATCAACTGAAAATAAAATGAAATGATAAAATTATGAAGTGCCATGAACAAAATAAAGGCGGGAAAAAGGAATTCTAGCTTCTATACTAAACACATAAATATGGAAAAATAAACAGCTAGCTAAAGACACAGCATGAACTCTGCTTTTTTGTTTTCAATTTAATAGTAATTCAGTTGTAGCACTGACTATAACACTTAATATGTCCATTAAAACATGCTGTTAAGTACATGATAAACTAATCTGAAGACCAATTTCCAACCTGAGTAATTTACTTCATAATTTTAGAAACCACTGTGAAGGATACAGTCTCTTCCTGGGAACAGGACTTTATGAAGGACCATTTCTGCCATAATGCACCCAACAGACCAGATATCCACTACCCAACGCCAGGTGCAATGAGAACATAGATTAAAAAGTTAACCAAAGATACCCCATACCTCCTTAGTCCCCAACACACCTTCAAAACATCAAAAACATAGAAAGAACACCATTATCCTCACTCTACCTCAAACATTTTAAAATTAACTCAATTCAGAGTTTTTACAATGTTCTGAAAAATGATTAAGTTGGTATTTTGGCATTATTATACTTCTTAAGGCATTCATCTCAGATTCAAATGGAAGTATTGCAAACTGAAATATCCAGCAGGGGGCTCCCTTTAGCTATATGCATCATAGAAGACTACAATGTCAGAGCAATTCCAGAAGTTTATCCCAATTTGATAGCATTAGAGCCAAAAAAGACCTTTGAAATCATGTAAATCCAATTCCCTCATTTTAAAACATAAAAAAACCTAAAGCCCAGGAAAAAGTGACTTCAAGTACTTCTCTTTAGCAATTACTGATGATAAAATAATGTACCTTCTTTTAAGCCCAGGATGCACTCATCCCCAAGCCAAAAAAGGCATGAAAAGTTGTGTCCAATAACACAATATTTATGAGGAGATGAGGATAAATAAGTAGGGGCATAGTGGCCTGGTAACCATTATTTTATTTGTGTGGGGCATTTTTAAAAATAAGGTAACAGTTACAACACTCTTTATCAGGTCTGTTATGACTGAATGTAAGTCAATATGAGGGAGGGAATAAGTTTGAGAATGTTTATGGCAATGAGAACAAACAAATTTTGTAACTTGTGACTACAAGTTAGCCTCTGTTCTTTATGTATTAGTTAAAATAGATTTAATTTCTTTTAAAATAATATAGAATCTTAAGAAAACAAAAGTTAAAAATTGAGAAAACAACTTTCTTATTTCACATTTTCAGATTTAAAATTAATTTTGAAGTTTTTTTAACCATTATGAGTAACATAAGCAATCACAATTTTATATTCAAATTTAAAGTCACTGTAATAAATGAATAATAAAATCAGTAGCACAATTTTAAAGAACATCAACTTTCTCATTAAAATTGGAACTTACCGTTTTCTTTGTATCCCATCCCCAAGATAACTTCAGGTGCTCTATAATACCGTGTGACTACATATGGAGTCATCATAAAATTAGTACATGCTGTTCGTGCCAGGCCAAAATCAAGGATCTTGAGTGTACAATCTGACTTTACTACTATATTGCTGGGTTTCAAATCCTAATAAACCAATGAATTAAATTAGTACAGTGATTTAAAAATAAGTACATTTATTTGGCTTATTGTATACTTTTTGACAAAAATACTTGCAATCTGTCTTTGTTTTTCTATTTGCTTCCTCATAGTTTAACATACTGCTTTGCATATGGCAAATACCTAATAAATAATTTTTTATTAATTTAACTTTAAATCCAGTTATCAGATGACAGAATATTAGAAACTAGCTGGACAGAACTTCTATTTATTAAAAAAAAAAGTATTCCTTGTTTTAAGGAATAGATACAGTATAATGAAAATGGCTAGAATTTATATGAAGTAAATCCATTGTCTTCACTTGCATCAAACATGAAGTCAGACACATTTCTTAGGGGGGAAAATTCCCCAGAGAACTGTGATGAAAATTTTAAGTAGAGAAGAGAAGACCTGGGTATGTTGCCTATAGAATCAGATGCATCTTCTTAGGACCCGGCATCCTTTTTCAAATTTCAGGACTTTGTCTTATCAATTACTCTCCTCCTTTCTTGATGCTTTTCAGAAGACCACAGGAGTGTTTTCTGTGGCTCAGGATCACTGGTTCTATATTTGATGTAGTTTTAGTTTCTCAAAATCTCATTACAATATATATATGCATATGCAATTAAGTGTAGATGTACATACAACATATATGTATGTATACATATGCATGTGCAATTCAAAAAGAAATTTTTTAAAATGTTCAATTATGGTCCAAAACAATAATGCAAGAATTCAAGAAATGCCATAAACTCTTATCTTTTCGATAAGATGTGATCACTCTTGCTTCTAGATTTTCAATTTTATTTGTAAGTAGCTTGAAAAGTCACTAAAGTAGTGGGGGGTCTGATGTGTTTTCTGCCCTAGTCAGGTCATATTTGTAGCAATATGGTCAGTCTAGGCAAAATCTTTTTAATAGGAATATTAAATTGAAACAAAACCAGCAAGGTAACTAAGATGGGAAGAGATATTAGAAAGAATCTGTTGTAGAAATTGGAGAAGTTTAACATGGATAAGATTCACAGGATATCATATCAATATTCAAAATATATCTGTAGAGAGTAAGCTGTCAATTCAAAACAGAGGGAAAACGTCCTTAAACATCAGAGCTATCTAAGTGTGAAATGAGATGCCTAGGTAAACAGTGAGCTCTCTGTCCCTGGAGGTGGTTAAGAAGTGGTTGGATGTCTATTTGTCAGGGATACTGCATAGGTTAAATCAGAAAACATCTATGGTACTTCCTAACTCTGAGATTCGATAATTTCAGCTGTTATTAACTGTCAATTTTGATGATCCTTGTTCTCTGTTAGTGGAAGCAATTTACCCTATATTTAAATCTTGGACCTAGAGCAATAAAAATAATTAAAACAGAAATATTTTAGTACTACTACTTCTATAAGTATCTATATTCCACTGTTTTGAGGATAAACCAGTAATATTTTAAAAAAAAAATTTCCCATCAATGTTAAATCATTACATACTCGGTGTATTATACCAGCTGAATGGAGATGTTTAATACCACAAAGCATCTGATAAAGAAGGTAAGACATTCTTTCATGGTCCAATTCCATATGAATCACTTGGCATAAATTAGCATCCATTAATTCCATAACCAAATACCTAGAAAGGAATAAGAAATTCTCTTTTACACATATGTACACTAGCAAAGTTGAATGGCTATTTAAAGAATTTATATTCAACTGAAACCTGTAGAAAATCACAGTAAATCTTATCTGATTATTTATTACATTGACTAGCTTAAAAATTGCCAATAAAATTTTTTGAGGATTCTAGAAATATAATGAACTATCAAGTATCAAAGTAATGAAGAATGTGTCATGCCTAATAACAAATTGTATTTCAAAGAACATAAATGGAATCTATAACTTAATATATTAAATAACTTATACCGTGTGATACAGGTCCGCAATATTGGAAAATGCAAAGGATATATAATTTTGGTAGCTTTCAGGACCTCCTTCCAACTCAACCAGGGCAGATTATAATTCTTATAAAATTTAGTAATTAAATCCTAGGAATTTCTTGAGGAACAAAGTGATCAAAAGATTTAAGATCAAAGAATAAATAAATGTTGGAAACAGGATTTGAATCCTGTGCATACTAATTCCAAACTCAACACCAGCTAAAGATAGTAGAAATAAGAATACTTACACATCTTGAAATTCTTCTAGAGATTTCTGTGGTGTGAACACATTCAATAAGCTAATTATCTGAAAAGAGAAAATTCATTCTCATTTAGAATATCAGAATATATTTTTAAACCTTACTAAAATTAAACATTTACAGAAAATTCACTTAAAAATGGAAACTTTTTAAATTAGAGGCACATAGTATAGTTTACCTCTCAGATCTGTGGAGAAGGAAGGAATTTGTGTCCAAAGAAGAACTGGAACTTTTAACTGAACACACCAGATAGATAATTTTGACTGTATTAAGTTAAAAAGTTTTTGTACAAACAAAACTAATGCAGACAAGATTAGGAGGGAAGCAATAAATTGGGAAATCATCTTTATATTTAAGGGTTCTGAAAAAGGCCTCATTTCTAAAATATAGAGAATTGTCTCATATTTATAAGAATTCAAGCCATTCTCCAATTGATAAATGGTCAAAGGATATGAACAATTTTCAGATGATGAAATTAAAACTATTTCTAGTCATATGAAAAGGTGTTCCAAGTCACTACTGGTCAGAGAAATGCAAATTAAGACAACTCTGAGGTACCATTACACACCTGTCAGATTGGCTAAAATGACAGGAAATGATAATGACAAATGTTGACGGGGATGTGGGAAAACTGGGACACTAATACATTGTTGGTGGAACTGTGAATGGCATCCAGCCATTCTGGAGAGCAATTTGGAACTATGCTCAAAAAGTTATCAAACTAGGGGCAGCTAGGTGGTGCAGTGGATAGAGCACCAGCCCTAAAGTCATGAGGACCTGAGTTCAAATCTGGTCTCAGACACTTAACATTCCCTAGTTGTGTGACTTGCAAGTCAATTAACCTCAATTGCCTAAGCAAAAAAAAAAGTTATCAAACCATACATACCCTTTGACCCAGCAGTGTTTCTATTGGGCTTATATCCCAAAGAAATCTTAAAGAAAGGGCCCCCCCACATGTGCAAAAATGTTTGTGGCAGCCCTTTTTGTAGTGGCTAGAAACTGGAAGCTGAATGGATGCCCATCAATTGGAGAATGGCTGAATAAATTATGGTATACGAATGTTATGGAGTATTATTGTTCTGTAAGAAACAACCAGCAGGATGAATTCAGAGAGGCCTGGAGAGACTTGTATGGACTGATGCTGAGCGAAATGAGCAGAACCAGGAAATCATTATACACGACAACAACAATACTATATGATGATCACATGATGGACATGGCTCTCTTCAACAATGAAATGTTTCAAACCAGTTCCTATTGCTCAGTGAAGAAAGCCATATACACCCAGAGAGAGGGAGGTGAAATGTGAACCAGAACATAACATTTTCATGCTCTCTATTGATGTTTGCTTGCATTGTGTTTCCTCAGATTTTTTTTTTGTAGATACGATTTTTCTTGCACAACAATGATAAGTGTGGAAATATGTATACATATATTCGATTTGTCAAGTATTTTAACATAATTAACATGTGGATTTCCTGCCATGTAGGGGAGGGATGGGGACTAGGGAGGAAAAATTTATAACAGAAAGCTTTGTAAGGGTCAATGTTGAAGAATTACCCATACATATGTTTTGCAAATAAAAAGTTAAAAAAAAAAAAAGGAAACTTTTACCACTGATTATTTTACTACATCTTTTGTGTATAATAGATAATTCAGTTAAAGTAATATTTTAAAGCAGAGCAAAAATTAAATAATCGGAATTAAATAATCAGCAAGAACATATAAAGCCCTCTCCCCCCTCCCACCAAGAAAGACTTAAGGAGATGAAAAAAAAAAAAAAATCCCAGGGTAATTAGAAAATTCCAAGGAGCAGCAGCACTCACAATGGGATAGCCCACATCTCTAAGTATTCAAGATCCTTAACAATCTGCCCTAGGATATCAGGATTCAGTGATATAAATCTCAAAGGAAAGCCTAATTCAGAGGTGGAGGTGAGTACATAAACCTACATAACCCAGCAAGCTAAAGTAAGGCCAGCCATCCTACCCAGAAGAACAGCATGGGGTGGAACATGATCCTAACACAAAGGTCACTAATTCAGGGACTAAAGCTTAAAAGATAAAAGAAAACACTTGCTAGTATAAAAAAGTCATTGTAAACTAAGATATTCCCCCCTTATGCAAAGGAAAAAATGGATTTTCCCCAAGACTACTTGAATACTTAAAAGAAATATACCAAGAATTTAAAAAAAAACAAAGAAAATAACAGCTACAGAGAACTAAAGGAAGAAACAAGTTAGAAGAGAAAGTTATAAACTTTACTCAAGGGAATTGGGAAAATATAATAAAATGTAAGATATCTAATATTAAAAACAGCCGAGCAGGAAATCAGATAATGGAAAGATAATTTATGAATCACTGGGCTTATTAAAAACCGTGATTAAAAAAAAAAAAAAAAGCCCAGATACTGTATTTCAAGAAATCAAAAACTGACCAAATCTATTAAAAGCAAAGAGCAAAGTAAAGAACAAAAGAGTCTACAGGTCACTTCCAGGGAAAACACACACACACACACACACACACACACACACACACACAAAACTCTTCAAAAAAAGAAAAATTCCAAATTCTTACAACAAAGAAAAAAATTACCGTTAAGTATCCAAAAAGAAGCAGAGTGAGGTTGGTCAATGTGATTTTTATTTCATATAAATGGAAGAGAAAGAAAAGAATAATTTCTGTGTCAGTTACTTAATCAAGTTTTCCAAATTCTTTCCTTACCTAACATGTCTTTTGCTACATTTAATTTCTTCATAAAAAACCCCCAGAATTTTAAACTTTACAAATAAGTACATATAATAGAGTTCAACTCAAAAATCACTTAATGATCAACCATTATCCTTAATTTGCCTTTGAAGACAAAGCTAATTACCAAAAACAACCAAGAACTCACAAAGAACAGAACATGTCACTCATGTTACTACAGTCATGAAAATATTACTAACTTACATTTTTATGATTGACACATTTTAACAGAACGAGTTCACGATAAGCTCTCTTTGCATGAGTTTGATTCTGAAATGGTCGACTTAATTTCTTGACAGCAACATTTATTCCAACAACTGTATCAAAAGCAGCACTGCAATTATGAAACATAACAGTTTATTGTCAGCTTTAGATAAAAGATTTGCACAATATATAACTTTCCCCCCTATAAGAATAATCATTTGAACCACTGAAATGTATTTGGAAACGGAGAGGTTCTGACTCTGTTTTAACTCTAGTATATGTAAAGGCCCCAGAGTAGGTATCAATTATATATTAACTTGGAGTATCAAACACAGGTAACATTTTAAATTAGACTACTTGAATTTGATTTCTATTAGAATTGCATATATTTAAAATAATTAAACTTATAAACACCACTTATAGACCTTCTGTGTATATTATCTTCTATTAGACAGTAATTATAACTTTATATTCAGCTAGCTTTTTACATTTTCAAAGGCCCTTTGCATGTCAGTGAGTTTGATCTCACAACAACTAGAAAATACAGGTAAAATCATTCCCATTTCAGAGGTCCTCGCTCTGCCACTTACTGGTTGTGTCATCTTAGGCAAATTCCTTAATATCCCTGCAAAAGAGTCTCCTGCTCTTCTGAATCCAACACTGACTCTACTAAGGATGAGTCTTGCCAGGGCTCCATGGACTAGCGGCAGAGCCAAGAGTCAAATTCAGGGAATTCTCCAAGTCCAGCACCATTCCTACTTTCTCCCAAGTATAAAAATACTTAGTTTGTAGGTATAACAATTCTATGTCAACATATAGTGCATAAGTTTGCTATTTTTTATACATGGAATTGTGAATTTAGGCCACTGAAATTATATTCAAGTCAAGAGTTACCTATTATATACTTTATGGCAATAAAGCATATAATATTGTACAAAAGGTCTTAGTTTTATAAATTTCAAACAGAGAAAAACAGCTATTATCACAAAGAAACATTTTTATACGTTCTAGGAACTATAAAAGAAGAGAAAGAGAAACATAATGTAGTCCATCGAAGATGAAATGTGGAATAGAAAAAATAGAAATTAAAAATATCATAAAGCAAGCATTTCCAAAAATAAAATTAGAGTGGGTCCAGAGAGGTAGACACATACTAGGATTGCCTATTTCATCATTATTTTTAAAAAAAATTTTTTCAGTCTGGATCTGATTTCATATCATTCATGTAGAGAACTCCATTGAGGATACTTCCCCTGCCAATGTAGATCAACTGTGCCATATAGTCCAGTCTTGGACTGAGGGCACTGAGATTCAATGAGTTGTTCAGGGATGTGTCCAAGCTAGAGGGGTACTTTGAGACCACCTACTCCAGATTCCTCATTTTACAGATGAGGAAGATAAGTTTCAGGAAGGGTTAGTAACTTGCCCAGGGTTACATGAGGAATATCAGATATAGTTTGAAAAAAACTAAAACAAAAACCCTAACCAAGATTTTTCTATTTTATTTTTTTTCTCTCTCTTCCTCTCCCTTTCCCCCTCCTTCTCACAATTTCATAAGCTACTGTAACAAAATAATAATGATAATGATACTTTCATGATCTTGTGGGCAATTTTCTGATGGGGCAATGATCTGTGGGCAAATTTCTCAGAATTAGATTGTGTTGGTCCTTGAATGATAGTTACCACTGCACCTCTACTTTTTAGTCAGACCTATCAGAGTTGCACTCCTGAGGCATAGCCTTTGAGATTCTAGACTCCCCCATAAGCCAAAGAAGAATTAGAGCAATGTCTGTAACACAGCAATACAAATAAAACACACATACACATATTCATGAAAGGTTCTACCAATCAAGAAAGGCTTTGCAAATGAGGTCATAAGGCCATTTGCTATCCATAGGTCATTTTAGGTAACAGAATGAGAAGATGGACTGCTAAATGTTCATTTTTTTAAAACCACAAATTCATGAAAGTGATCAAGGAGTTGTGATCTGATCTGCACTGGAGGAAGTATCCATGTCTGAAATCACAGAATTTGTGAAGTAAAATAATATGTTCTCCACATATAATGTAAATATGTTCATATTTCATGAATAGGAAAATATATATCAATTTCAAGATCTTTTTCTTTTAGTAGCTCTTTTCCTGCCTCAACAAAAGTCCAAGATGATTAAAAGAGAAGAACCAAAACTTATTCACAATGACATAGACTTGAATTATCTATTCAAATTACTTAAAGTTCCTGTTTTCTTCCTAAGCATTTTTTTTCTTTTGTCTTATAAAGTAGCATAAACCAAAGTACTATTTGTTCAATTTGACAAGCTGTTTAAAAACAATAGTAAAGTGTTTTCTTTACAATAGAATATCATAGAATCCTAGCCCCAAAATCATATCCATCTTATGCATAATGAAGTTGAGGCTTGGGACGTTATATATCTTACCCAAGACTACATTATAACAGTGCCAGAACTGGAGCTATGAACTAAACCTTCTGATACCCAATCCAGTGTTCTCTCTATAACATCAAGAGACTACATGTAAAGTTAAATGTAAAAGGCACAATGAGCCTTCTGTATAAAAGTATGTTTTGTAGTAGAATCTGGAGTTTGAACCACATAAAATAGGTATTTAGTAACTACCATGAAAAATTCATAGGCTACTATGATTGTAAGGAGCTTTAAATATTTCATTTTACATATAAGAAAACCATGGCCCATGGTTTGTTGTTTTTTTTTTTTTTTCCATGAAAGAATAGTTAAGCTAATGCAAAAGTAACAAGAGGATTAGCACAAGATTCTCCTACTTATATAGTATTGGAGAAAGCAAAAAGAAGAATAATATACTAGGTATTTTGTGACAAGGACCTAATTACATCTTCCAATTTTGCAAGATCTAAAAATAACTTTTTAAAAGATTAAACACTTCATAAAACTTAGAAACCAAATCATCATTATTTTGATTCAACAGCTTGGGTTTTTGGAGAGAGGTTAAGAAATTGCATATTTGTACATTTGAAAAGGAAATAAACATTGGTGATAGAAAACTATTAATTCTGTAAATATTTATGTATATCAAGAAGACAAAACTGAGAAAAATATTATCCCTCTTCCCCAGAACCAGCAGCCAAAAAAAAAAAATTATCAATACATGACTGAAAGTGGTGTTAACACCTTTTTTTATTTCTCTTAAGATGAGAAACACCTTGGTGTTGGGCATCAGAAAGAATGGGTTCTGCTGCCAGCTCCACTGATGTGGAAGAACATTAGAGTTTGGAATAAATAATCTTTTTATGAATCTCCTCAATTTTACAGAAAAGGTCTCTGAGGACCTGAGAAAAGGAAGTGATATCTAAAATACATAAATAGTTGGTATAGTTTCTCTGGCATGCATGCTTATAAGTAAACATAAGATACTGTTACAAATTGTCTGTACATGCCAAAGACTTTCACAATAAGGATATAAATCTGAAAAGGTTTTCACAAAGTGGATTGAAAATAATGGGTAGGATAAGGGTAGATTAAGTGGAAAACCACCCTTCCCTCCATTTTTTTTTTTTTAAAGCAGAAGGAACAGAAGAAACAAAAATATGCAAGTAGAAATAAATATGGCAAATTAAAGTGAGGGATGAAAGAAAATTGAAGAACAAAGATTTTGTGATAGGGAAAACTCAATGGACCATAAGAACAACAACAAAAAAGGGAAACAGTAAGTTGTGGGGATGTGGTCCAGAAACATCCCCTCTAGTTCCAATGTATTGATCTTTCCTTTCCTTAGGTTCTTCTTTCACCCTGATTTTAATACTCTAATAAAAATAATTAGTATGTTTCTAAAGCAAAATAATTATTGAGAAATGAAAAATTTCTAAATTCTACTTGGAATATAACATCAGAAGCCTATATTAAAAATTAATACTGTCAGTCTATGGCATTTTTACCCATTAGTGTCATTTTACATTTACAGATTGTAAATATCTGAATAAAAATTATTCACATTTCTATACCATTTTAAGATTTAAAAAGCACTTTTCTTACAAGTCAGTGAAATGGGTCATTCACAAGCATTATCATTTTCTATTTCAAAGAAGGAACTGAGGTTCAAGAAGGTTTCAAAGTCATAAAGTATTAGAACCTAGAAACAGACCCAGACCTTCTGATTTAAAAAACCAAGGGCTCTTTCTGTCTGCCTCTGAAAAACTAAAAATGCCTTTTTAACTACCACTATTAGAGGAGTTTTTCTTAGGAGGAAGAAGGTAAGGCAATAAGCCTTATGTATTTTAATTTCTGATTTGTTTTATTCTGTTCAAATAAAAATTCATAATGAAGAATTTCATAAAAATTTCCCTTTTTTAAAAATTAAAATAATTGGCATATGTCAGGAATCAAAAAACAATCATCAAATAAAACCAACATTCTGTTAGTTTAGCACAATTTATTAGTGATGAACACCACTGTTATAATAAGGTAGTTTTTTTTTTTCACTTTCTCTTTTATAAAAATATAAAGCTTTCACCACGACAATTAAATATTTACTTTGCCCTTAACTAGTTTATATGTTACTTAAAAATCCTTTTATACATGGCAGGCCATAAATATTTTTAAATGACCTCAAGATTATTCTCAGGAAAATATATCTGTGAGTCAAATGGCTTGACTCTAAAAAATAAGATGGAATATATACCAAAAGTTTGCTTCATCTCAAAGAAAGCCACACTAAGAACAAGAAAATTTTCTTAATTTCCATGAATTCCCTGATATCTTTTCCATAACACACTGGATTTGAGTTTAGAACAAAATGGTACCATTTCAATTTGAAAGTTAAGACCATCATTTTTAAAAACACCAATGAATGACTCCCAAAGATCTTATCCATTTCCTTATAAACTATTTAAATTATGGACTACAAATTTATCTCTTCTACATATTTTTTCCTGATCACCCATGAACTACAACAGATGAAAGAGAGCTAAATACACTTACCATTAAGTAACTAGTTAAAAGAATCAAACTTAACACCCTCAATTAAAATGTTCAAAGGGCTCTTCTTTAACCAATCCTCAGGGTACAAGCTCGAACTGGAACTCTACTAATTTGCTTTCTTCTTCACCTTAGGTTTATGTTACCAGTTTGTATTTAATTTTATTTTTGTTTAAAAATAGTGCATACCATTCTTGCCTTGGGGGCGTGGAGGGCGGGGAGAACTTGTTGCCCAGTAAAATATGGGACAAAAAAGTGTTTTGGAATTGCTGGTAGCTGTAGACTAGAAAAAATGTGAAAAACTTTACCTTTAGCTGGCCCAATGATGTAGTGGCAGCTCATTGTCTTACCAAGCAAGAGACTAAGGTTCAGGATCAGACAGTAGAGGCTGGACATAGTTGAGGTAACACACCAAAGAAGAGACGGCCAGCCCAACCCCTCACACAGCATCCCTTTCTGGTTATTCCATGGAGTGATAATGATACTGACTTGCCTCATCCTGCCAGTTACTGGCAAGGCACTGCATTGATGGCTCCTAGAATGGATAGGAGTGATTGGGAATAAAAGGGGGTAGGGGGGAAAAAAAGGTGGCCATGATGAAGAAATGAGCAAACCCCAAAAACTCTCACCAACTCATTGTTAAATCATATATTTTACTATTATAACTATTAGGGGAAAATAATAAAACAAAAAGGAAATAAGAAATGAAAAATTACTACCTATTATAATTTATGTAGAGGTCTAAGAACTGAGGTTTGTATCCTGCAAATAATTTCACTATGTTTAATTACAGCAAGAAGTAGATTCAATTTAGCTCATAATCCTGTAGTAAAAAAATAGAGCATTACAATATAAGCATTTTAAACTCTGGCAAGTCAGCTTTACCTTTTATTGTACCCCAACCACTTCATGATAGCAAAGTTTATTACTTACCAAACAATTCCCTGAGCTCCAGATCCTATTGGTTTTAATTGCTGGTAACGTTTCAGTACTGTGAAAGTTGAATCTGCAACTTGCACACTATAAAAATGACTATCACATTTATTGTCACTCATGATGCAGAGCCACGTAGTTTTCCAAAGACCTGGTACCGTTTGAATTCCTTTAAGAAAAGCAAAATATACATAGATTCTTACTTAAAATAAATATTTATTCTTATTCATTTATCATTTATTCTTATCTATTTTAGTATTTTTCCATTTTTTAAAACTAATTTTCAGTGAAGATGGAAATTAAGATATCTTTTGGCCCTCAGAAACATAAAAACACACGTTATCACAAAAGAAGCCTTCAATTATATATTTCTTTCAGTCATTAATAGTCAAAGGGAAGAGAGATCTTGGTCAGAAGCAATTTGTAGCAGATAGGAGTCTTGGAGATAATCCTAGACTCTATACCTTATTTCCCTAACCCCTGAAACATCTATTTCTATTCCTCATACCTAAAGAAATATTCTATCCTAGTTACTTTTCTTTTGTCTAGAATTGAATGAACTCCAGATCCATGGAAGAAGGAAGGTGAAGTAGGAGGTTCAACTGGCTGCCTCTCTTCCTTGGTGTGCCACCTCAATCAGCTCTAATCTCCACTGTCTGATCCTAAACTATGAGATCTGTACCTTGTCAATAACCATTTCAGAATATAGGTGGATAATACCACAATGGTTTAAAGTTGAAAGAAGCAGGTGCATATGCTATCAGGCATAGGTAGGTCTTGAGCCTAATTTACATAAATATTATTTATATGAAATCATTTTCTAGCTAAACAAGGAGTTTTTAGAATATAATCTGTGTCAGAATTGAGGTTTATGAATATGTATGTAACTATACAACATAAAACAATCTGATAAGCTTTACTGAAAAGCTTCTTAAGAAACATGCTAATGCTGAGACCTGCTTTAAGATATTTTGACAGTTTATGAATAAATCTCTTCATTATGAAATAAAAGAAACTAATTATTTTCCTGTAGAACTAAATTTTAATAAACCGAAATTCAAGTATCTACCTTTGGAGAAAACAAGGTACACATTATTACTAGCATTGTTAGTACTACCATAATGGAATTATAACACTATTTTCTTGTTATTAGTTTCCCTTATATAATCAACTGGTCTTCTGTTTCAACTGGAGGGGAAGACATTGTTTCTAAATCACCATTTAATGAACTATATAAATCATAAGTTTAGAACTGGAAAAAAAAAAAGGTACCTCCAACTTCCTCCAGTTCTCACTGTCAAGTTCACAGTCTAATGAGAAAGACTACATGCAAACTATGTGCAAACATATATAGTATGTGTATATATATAAACACAAACATATCTATAAACACATACATACACAGGATAAATTGGAGATAATCTTGGAAAGAAGGTATTAGCATCAAGAGGATAGGATTTTGGAAAAGTTGGGATTAAAACCCACTTCTTTAGACTCCAAATTCTTTCAACAGAAACCAGATTGCCTCCTAATGCTTCTTCTTTGTGCTAAGTGTTTTTGGGAAGTGATATAGGATTGACTTCATTGAATTTAATTGCAATGACTCTGGGTGCTCAAAGACTCAGAGACAGAAGTACATAGATTAATATTCTTATTATGACAACTAAGCTTTATGTAAAAAAGGACCAATGAAAGAATGTTTACCTATTGTCTAAGAATCTCATGTTATCAGGTTGACCACAACAAGTAGTCCTTTATTCTATTGCTATTGCTTGTTCTTCATTCTTGAGGAGAACCAATGACATCAGAAAAATGATGTCTTAACTTGCAAGTGAATTGGATTTAAAGAAGACAGGGCTTTGCAAAGTCACCAGCCTCAGTTCTCCAGAGACATCTGAGTCCAATGGCAAGACATAGATTCAGAATTACTGGAGAGAGCCCATGATGTAGTGGAAGACGCTGGCCTTTTTAAGCTAAGGTCTTTCCCAGGTTTCAGTTTGTCTGAGACAACATCCATTCAATGATTAAGACTAGGTAAGAAATGTGGCAAAGAATGGCCTCTTTTACCTACTTAAAAATAATAGTAATAATAATAATAATCTGAGAGGGGAAACTCTCAGGGTTTCCAGCCTGGAAATTAGTGCTATTTACACTTTCTCTGAGCCAACGAAATCCCAACAATGATCAATTAAAGCTTGGACTAGGACTCATTATCTACCAATCATTGAAGCTAGAGTGATTTGAATTATGATTCCTTACAAAAGGAAGTATAGTTCCATCCTAGCTCCCAAAGGGTGATGATTTATTTGTTTTAGTTATAATTATTTTCAAACTTTCATTTTTGTGGAAAGGAGTCAAACAGTAAATTCAAACAGTGAACCTACCTCAAGTTAACAGAATTCTATCTTTTCTATTATCATTTCATTATCTACAACTGCTATTTTTAGAATTATCTCAAAGATAAAGAAAATGTTGCTCTTCCATGTCTTTTAATAGAATCACTACCCACATCTTCTAGGTGAATAATGTAATTTTCAATAGCTTCTATTCTTGTGCTTCCTAACAAGAGAAGGAATATATCCTTTCCCAAAGTGTACCTAATTCTTATTTAGGAGTCTTCTGCTAAAAAGAAAAGGAAAGGGAAGGGAAGGGAAGAGAATAAACATTTATATAGCATCCACTTAATATGTCAGGCACTGTGATAAATGCGTCTTACAAATCTCTCATTTGGTCTTCAAAATAACACTGCAAGGTAGGTGCCATTCTTATTCCCATTCCATAGCTGAGAAAACTGAAAAAGAGGTTAACTGACTTGCTTGTTTGAGGCCAGATCTGAACTCAGGTCTTCCTGATTCCAAGCCCAGTGCTCTATCTACTGTGCCACCAGCTGCCTTCAAAAAGCAATTATTAACTTCATATGTGTTTATGCATGTGTATATACATACACAAGCTTTTGATAAAGTCTCATAGTATAAATTAAAAGATAATACAATCATTTGACAAATATAAAGATCTAAGCTTTTGGGATAACAACTCATTATTTGAAAAACTGCTAGGAAACTGGAAAGCAATCTGGCAGAAACTAGGTATGGGATAATATCTTACATCATTTACCAAAACATGTATTAAATTAAAAGGCTTTGTACAAATAAAACCAATATAAGCAAGTATAGAAGGAAGGCAGGAAATTGGCAAAAAAAAATTAAAAACTACAGTTTCTTGGATAAAGGAATTTGAGGCATGCCTCAAATAATAGATAACTGAATCAAATTTATATTATGAAACATTACCCAATTGGTAAATGGTCAAAGAATATAAACAATAGTTTTTGGAAGAAATCAGTTATCTATAGTCACATGAAAAAAAAATGCTCTAAATCATCATCAATTAAAGAAATGTGAATTAAAACAATTCTGTGGTGTCACTTCATATCTATCAGATTGGCTAAAATTGATAGAAGGGAAAAATGACAAATGTTGGAGGGGAAACGGGTACTGATATACTGTTGGTGGAATCGTGAACTGATCCAATCATCTTGGAAAACAATTTAGAATCATGCCCAAAGATTTTTAAAATTGGATATTCCTCTGACCCAGCAATATTAGTTAGATCTGTTTTCCAAGGTGATCAGAGAAAATAGAAAAGAATGTATATGTTCTAAAATGTTTATAACAGCTCTTTTTGTGGTGACAAAAAACTGAAAATTAAAGGGATGCCCATCAATTAGGGAAATAGCTGAATAAATTGTGCAGCAATATTGTTCTATATATATGACATATATATGACATACATATATATATATATATATATATATGTCAAATGCTGGCCTTCTATAATGTGGGGTTAAAAGGATTGGAACTCAAAATGCAACCAAAAAATAACCCTGTGAAGAATAGTAGTGTCTTATATTGAAATAGGGAAGCGTGTGTGTGTGTGTGTGTGTGTGTGTATGTGTGTGTAGAAAATAAAAAATGCTCAGAAATCTATTTGCCAAAACAAACCTAGGAACTTTATAAACACAATTACAGAATACTTTTCATACAAAGTCATATCTGAATAATAGGAAAAATATTAATTGGTTAGGGTAGACTGAATTGTTATTTTTAAAATGACAATTCTATCTAAACTAATTTACTTATTCAGTGTCATATCAAGCAAACAACCAAGAACTTATGTTATAGCGCTAGTAAAAAATAACAACAAAATCTGTATTTTTTAAAAAGGTTATATATTAAATTACTTGCTGTCTTTGGGGAGAGGGAGGTAAATGAGGGAAAGAAAAAAATTTGGAACTCCAAATTTTACAAAAACAAATGTTGAAAACTCTTTCCATTTGTTTAGAAAACAAAATACTATTGAAATTTTTTTTAAAAAGAAAAGTTATGAATATCAATGGAATCAATGAAAAAAAAATAAAGGTAGCCTAAATTTCAAACTGTATTATAAAGCAGCAATCATGAAAACTATCTGTTACTGGCTAAGAAACAGAGTGGTGGATCAGTAGATTAGATTAGGTATATAATAAATAGTACTAAGTAAATACAATAATATAGTGTTTGATAAACCCAAAGATCCAAACTTTTAAGAAAATAACTAATTATTTGACAAAAATTGCTGGAAAAAATGGTAAGTGGTTTGGCAGAAACTTGATATAGACCAAAATCTCACACTATATAGTAAGATAAATTCAAAATGGGTACCTGATTTAAATATAAAGGGTGATGCCATAAGCAAATTAAGGAAGCAAGGTAAAGTTTACCTGTCAAATCTATGGATAAGAGAATTTATGACCAAATAACAGAGTAGATCATAAGAATTAAGAAATATAATTTTGGTTAATTAAAAATATTTGGCACATACTCAACCCCCCTCCAAAAAAAAAAAAAAAAAAACTAATGCAGCCAAGATTAGAAAGAGAGCAACAAACGGAAACATTTTTTATACCAAGTTTCTTTGATAAAAGCTTGATTTCTCAAAAATATAGAGAACTAAGTCAACTTTGTAAGTCAAAGGATATGAATAGGCAGTTTTTAGAAAATTAAATCAAAGCCTCTCATAGTCACATGGGGAAAAAATCCTCTAAATCACTACTGAAAAGAAAAATGCACATTAAAACAACTTTGAGGTACCATATCACACCTATCAGATTGGCTTATGCTACAGAAAAGTACAATGACAAATCTTGGAGGGGACAGGGAAAAAATAGGACATTTGCATCTAATGCATTGTTGGTGGAATAGTGAACCAATCCCAATATTCTGGAGAACAATTTGGAACTATACCCAAAGGGGCATACCCTTTTACCTAGCTATGCCACTACTAAGTCTGTATCCCAAAGAAATTAAAGAAAATGGAAAAGGCTCTATATGTACAAAAATATTTATAGCATCTCTTTTTGTAGTAATACAGAATTGGAAATTGAGGGGAAGCCCATCAATTGGGGAATGGCTGAACAAGTTATAGTATATGACTGTTGATGACTTGTATTTCTAAGATACAACAAGAAGTGTTCTGGAAGAAAACAGTGACCTGGGGCACTACTATCCTTCCACAGGCTTCAGTTTCTTGTTCTGTAAAAAAGGCTGAAGCTGAAAGTCACATTCACTGCCAAACCCTGGGATCCTGTGACCCCTTTTAAACATCATATGATCTGCTAAGGAGTGTATGATCCCCTTCAGATAATGTGTTCCAGAAGCAGCTGTCAAATTGACTTTCCTAAAGCAAATATCTGACCATGTAATCTTTCCCTTTCCTATTCAATGAACTCCTGTGACTCCTTATTATCACAAGAGTCAAACATAAATTTTTCAGACTGACATTTAAAACTCTTCATCATCTGGAACTATTCAGTTTTTCTGCCATACTAAATATTACTCCTCTCCATAGACTCTACAATTCATCTATACTGGTGTACTTGCTATTTGTCATCTACAATATATCCCTTCTCTCCTATGTGGACCTCCTATGTGGTCTTTTAAATCTGGAATGCTTTCCTCTCTCACTGCCACATTTAAGAATCCTTGGCTTCCTTCTAGACTTAGTTTCAGCATCAACTCCAGTAGGAGGTCTTTACTGATCTCACCAGCTGTTAGTGCCTTCACCTCTAAGTTTTCTTTGTATGTATACAGTTGATCACATATATGCCTTTCCAGTTAGAACGTAAACTTCTGCAGAACAACGTTTTTGTCCAAAGGTGTTTTTGCCTATTTTTTTTTTAAATTGCCAGCACTTAGCACAGTCTGGCACATAGTAAGTGAATAATAACTGCTTATTGATTTAATGAAGCAGAAAGAACCATGACTGATTCCTATCTGTCCTATCATTACTCCCTAAGTTCTACTTGGATTTACCATCTGTCCTGCCAAAACACTCCCTACATTCATGAGCATTACCATATGACCTGCCTTTGTATCTTGACTCCTGAGGTTTGTCATTCACTTGTCACTGTAATGTCACAAAGAATATTGGACTTTTCTATCTTCCTTGCAAACAGAATCCCTCAATAGCTGTTGCCTATTCCAATTAGAATGTGAGTTCTTTGAGAATAGGAACTATTTAGTTTTTCCCTTTGTAAGCCCAGCACTTAATGATGTTTTACCATTTTAAAGACTCCTCCAACAGGTCTCTCATTTCGACATCAAAATCATTCAATGAAAGACACAAAAATAACACTGTTCAATGACTCTGATTCCATATGTCAGGTGACCATATTTGCCACTGTGATGGAAAAGGTCCAACATAAAAGTTGAAGAATATTTCTTTATGAATATGAATTTTTCTAGATGTTCTTGTAAGCAGATGATATTGTACTGGTTGCCCTGTGCCCTAAAAAATGCAGAGCTTCCCGGAAGAAATCTGTAATCACTCAATACTTTGGTTTGACTATCCATAGGGACCAATTAAGGGAATGAAAAATTAAAAAATACTTATTGTTTGAATATCAACATAGACAGTCTTGCTGTATGTCAGCAAGACAAGGAATAGAACACCAACCTAAGAACTTATTTGAGAAAGTTTTCCAACACTCTGAGTAAGTCTCTTGGGAGAACTTGGACAAGAAATGCAAAGGATGAATAGGAAAAAGTAGAACGCACACTTAAGTACCACTGGGAATTGACTGATATGATCACATATCCATTTGAGTATTTAAGTGTAAAGATTTACACAGAGCTCCTCCTATAATTTTGTAATAATCTGGTAATGCAGCCTTTATGGTCCTCATTTTACAGAAAAGGAAACAGGTTGAGTGATTTTGCCCATGTTAACAGGTAGAAGTTATAAAAGCCAGGGTATGAACTCAGGTATATATTTCCTCCTGCCTCTTCACCCATTAGACTGTGAGCTTCTTGAAGACAAGAGGTATGTTTTACCTCTTTTTGTATCCCCAGGTCTTATATATGTGGTGCTTAGTAAATTCTTATCGACTAATAATAAAGTTATAGCTAACAGCTATATAGTTTTAGATGATATACATTATCAGTACTACCTTACGTGTTTATCATTTAGGGTTTTTACACATATTATCTGTACTGTCTTATTGTGTCATTTCAAATGTTCTTTACCATTTGAAATCCTTAGCTGCCTTGACTTTTTGCTTTCCTAGTCTTTTAACCATTATTTCTGGGTAACCAACCCTGTACTTCCTCTTACTCTTCCTGTTCTTGAATAACTAAATTTAGAGGGAGAAAGTAATACTTGTTGACTAGATCTACTACAAGTAGACCTAGTCTCTTACCTCAGTTGACCATAAGATAAAGGTTAGGCTAAGAAGCAGAAGAAGGCAGATGTTTCTAGATGAAAAGGGAAGAGGAGTTAGCACTTAAGGTAGAAGGGCATAGAAACTATAGGAGAAGGGATAGACTGTATAGGCAGAAATAGCTAACAGGAAAACCTATAAAGTGCTTCAACACACTGGTATGACTATATTTGAGGTGGTACAGCTCCCCATGAATTTAAAGGCTGTCTCATTGAAATACCATGAAGAGAAGATAATCCTTGCTGAACACCTCTACAGCTTGGGCCACATCTGAGTCCAGGATTCCCCTTGATTTTCTGAACTATGTAATTGAGGAGATACTGTAGCTTTATAATTTCTGGGCTCCAGATATTCTCTGGTCTAGCCATTCTCACCATCAACAAATAATAATAGTAATAGATGTACAAAATATTACATTGTATGGTTTAAAAGGTGTTTTCTGCAAAATATTACTATGCAGACAATGCACTATCCATGTTTAAAATGTCTGGCATTTAATAGCTAGTATCTTAAACTAGCACATTAAAGTTTGCATGGCAATTTACAGATTATCATTTCATCTGATCCTCATAACAATGCTGGAAGATAAGTGCTATTATTCCTATTTTACAAAGGAAGAAACAGAGGCAAATAGGGGCTAAGTGACTTGCCCAGCATCATGCAGTTAAAAAGTATCTGAGGAAAGGCACAAAGCCAGGTCTTCCTGAACCCAAGTCCAGTCTTCTTCTCTATTATGATACCGAGTGGCCTCAGAAAAGGAAAAAAGACTAGAAAGTTAAAATAACTTGTTTAAGGTCATATAGCTCTGGGATTTGAACCCAGGTTTCCCAATTTCTAGTCTCTGTTTATGTGACAGTATTTCCAATTTTGGCTGCTTTCATGAGCAACACAAAAAATACCTCTACAAGAGATACAAAGAGAAATTCCATTCAAAATAATTATCGATAGTATAAAATATTTGGGAATATATCTGCCAAGGGAAAGTCAGGATCTATATGAGCAAAACTACAAAACACTCTCCACACAAATAAAGTCAGATCTAAACAATTGGAAAAACATCAAGTGCTCTTGGATAGGTCGAGCGAATATAATAAAAATGGCAATACTACCTAAACTAATCTAACTATTTAATGCTATACCAATCAAACTCCGAAGAGATTATTTAACTGAACTAGAAAAAATAACAACAAAATTCATCTGGAAAAACAAAAGGTCAAGAATTTCAAGGGAATTAATGAAAAAAAATGCAAATGAGGGTGGCCTAGCTGCACCAGATCTAAAACTATATTATAAAGCAGTGGTCACCAAAACCATTTGGTACTGGATAAGAAATAGAGTAGTAGATCAGTAGAATAGGTTAGGTTCACAGGACAAAATACTCAATGACAATTGTAATCTAGTGTTTGATAAACCCAAAGACCCCAGTTTTTGGGATAAAAACTCACTATTTGACAAAAACTGCTGGGATAACTGGAAACTAGTATGGAAGAAATTAGGCATTGACCCACACCTAACACCATATACTAAGATAAGGTCAAAATGGATTCATGATCTAGGCACAAAGAATGATATTATAAACAAATTAGAACAATGTAGGATGGTTTACCTCTCAGACCTGTGGAGGGGGAAGGAATTTGTGACCAAAGAAGAACTAGAGGTCATCATTAATCACAAAATAGATAAGTTTGACTATATCAAGTTAAAAAGTTTTTGTACAAACAAAATGAATGCAGACAAGATTAGAAGGGTAGCAGTAAACTGGGAAAATATTTTCACATCCAAAAGTTCTGATAAAGGTCTCATTTCTAAAATATATAGAGAATTGACTCAAATATATAAGAATTCAAGCCATTCTCCAATGGATAAATGGCCAAAAGATATGAACAGACAATTTTCAGATGAAGAAATTGAAACTATTTCTGGTCACATGAAAAGGTGCTCCAAGTCACTATTGATCAGAGAAATGCAAATTAAGACAACTCTGAGATACCACTACACATCTGTCAGATTGGCTAAAATGACAGGAAATGATAATGATAACTGTTGGAGGGGATGTGGGAAAACTGGGACACTGATACATTGTTGGTGGAACTGTGAACGGATCCAACCATTCTGGAGAGCAATTTGGAACTATGCTCAAAAAGTTATCAAACTGTGCATACCCTTTGACCCAGCAGTGTTTCTACTGGGCCTATATCCCAAAGAGATTTTAAAGGAGGGAAAGGGACCCACATGCGCAAAAATGTTTGTGGCAGCCCTTTTTGTAGTGGCAAGAAACTGGAAATTGAAAAGATGCCCATCAATTGGAGAATGGCTGAATAAATTATGGTATATGAATGTTATGGAATATTATTGTTCTGTAAGAAACGACCAACAGGAGGATTTCAGAGAGGCCTGGAGAGACTTGCATGAACTGATGCTGAGTGAAATCAGCAGAACCAGGAGAACATTATACACAGCAACAAGACTATACGATGATCAATTTTGATGGACATGATTCTCTTCAACAATGATGTGATTCAAACCAGTTGTTCTGCGATGAAGATAGTCATATACATCCAGAGAGAGGCCTGTGGGAACTGAGAGTGAACCACAACACAGCATTTTAACGCTTTCTGTGAATATTTCCATGCATTTTGTTTTCCTTCTTAGGTTGTTTTTTTCTTCTTCTCTTTCTAGATCTGATGTTTCTTGTGCAGTAAGATAACTGTATAGATATGTATACATGTATTGTATTTGTCATATAATTTATCCTATTTAGCATGTATTAGATTACCTGTCATCTAGGGGTGGGGAGTGGGGGGAAGGAAGGGAAAAGCTTGGGGAAAAAAAGTTTTTGCAAAGGTCAATGTTGAAAGGTCACTCATGTTTTGTAAATAAAAAGCTTTATATAAAAAAAATAATAAAAAATAAAAACCATGTACCATTCTCAAACTCTCATTCGCATCCATTCCTTACTCAAGTTATCTCAATTGAACTCATGTTTTAAGAGAATATTTATAATAAATTATGTGTTTAAAACAGAAAAAAAAAATACCTCTACAAAATGGTACTTAAAAAATGGACATATCAGCTAACACAAACATTATTTATTCAGCTAGAATGAGGAAGAACACTGGCTGAAGCTTGGACATTTTCCTACTTTATATAATAAAAAATTGTGGGATTTGATCTTCATTTCTCCCAGAGTGAGAGCCAGAATCACTTACAAGAACTTGGAGCAGAATGTACCAGCTTCAGCTATTAACAGCTGATAGAAATACAGAAACAACTATCAACCATTTAGGTCAGGAATGAGGCACAGTTTTTTGAATTTAATTGCCTCTGATTTATTGCTAAACTCTAAAAATTAGTTAAACTGTACAGCAATTTTCATAAGGAATAAAAATTAAGGTTTTTAATAAGTGTAGTCAGTTTACCCATATCAGAACTTACAATTTTAAAATCTTGATTATTAATCTGGACTAATTACTGGACTAAATATTGATTTAGATTAATTTGGATGTAGAAACTATAGATGTTTGGGTTAAATCTAGATTCATCCTAGTCGATCCCTTAGGAGTACTGGGGGTAGGATGGAGTGAGGGTAAACCCTTGCTATGTACTTAATTCTGATCTGCATTACTCCATACAAACTACAGCATTGGGGAAAGAGGCTGAAATCTAGTTTTATTTGGGTTTTACCATGTATGTGAGGATGACAGGAATATGCATATGCATTGTATACACACACTTGAGCACACAAACACACCCTCTCCTTTCATCTCCATTACTGCTCTCTGATGTCTATGCTTTTATTACATTGGGTTCTTTTTTTTCTGCTGAGGCAATTGGGGTTAAGTGACTTACTATATTCCTATCAAGAATACCTTATCCCCAAAGAGCAGCTAAAATTCATTTACTAAATAATGACAAATAAGTCAAAAAATATCTTTAGCTCAATAACATTTTTTGTGACCTAAAATCATGCTTACTGTTCCATTGGATAATGGTTCATTTTAAAACTACAATGACCTTCTGTTTCCTTTACAAATATATTAATTAGTTCAATATTGCAAGGAACTATGACTATACAATTTGGGCATTTGCTCCACTAAAGCAGATCCTCAACTCTTTCATGTCTCAATGGATATTTTATGAATTGCTGTGACAAAAACAAAATAAACAACACATCTCAACCTTATGGTAGTCAAATTTCTGATGAACTTTTCCAAATTTGGTAGATCAGTCCTCAATCAATAGGCAAAAACTGTGTTGCTGGACTAATAAATCCATTCTAGTTTAGTGGAACTTACTGGAGTTTTCATTTTGGTGATATAACCTTAAAGAATCCAGTGATCCCCATACATGATGAGGAATTCAAGTAGGACTTTAGTGGAAATGCACTAAATGCATACATATATATATATATATATATATCCCAAATATGCATTCTATGCAAAATCTAGCCTGAAAAGGAGTATATGAACTAATATAGAATGAACAACTCTGAGAAACAATAAACAAGATTAAAAATTTATATTTTTATAATCTAGGATGTCTTATTAAATAAGTAGGAGTAGCAAGAAGACAGCCAAGGGCAGTAACCTTGAGATTTATTCTCTACCCAGCTACTAGTCCAGTCCAAGACAAGTCATGTTTAATAACAGTAGTAGACTAAAATTTTAAGGCCTGTTTCAACTCTAAAATTTTGATTCTAGATATTTGTTAAGACTAAAGAAAATACTTAATATATCAAGTTTTAGCACCAGAAAGAACATCAGCTAGTCTCACTCCTTTATTTTAGTGATTTGTGGCCAGAGATTTGAAATTACCTGCCCAAAGTCATACAGCATGATTCATCTGCCTTTGTTTTACAACAGATGACATGAAATGTGAACTAATCATTCCTTAAATATAATTACAATTGCTGAATCAAAATTCAATTGTAGATAAGAGTACCAGCCCTGAAGTCAGGAGGACCTGAGTTCAAATGTGGTCTCAAATTCTTAACACTTCCTTTGTGTGACCTAGGCAAGTCACTTGACCCCAATTGCCTCAGCAAAACAAACAAAAAAAAACTTAAAAAAAAAAATTCAACTGTAAAATTGTTGATTAACATCCTTTCCCCAACCCAACTTTTAATGGGGTAAAATAATGTAGAGGTCACAACTGGTTGCATTTCAGAATCAGCTGTGTAAATCAACTTAATCTTAGTTTTTCAATCTGCAAAATGAGGATAAAGATATTTATGTTAACTATCTCCTTCATAGGGCAGGTCTGAAGAAAGTTCTGTATAAACTTTGAAGCACTCTATGCATGCAAGTCTTAAAGTTTAATTATGTTAGATATTTCCAGATGACAACTATAAACCAACAACAGAAAACTGTTAATGCCTATTAATAGCTGACATTTATACAGTACTTAAAAATTCTCCAAGTTCTTAATATAAATGACCTCATCTTATTCTCACAACTCTATGAGTGAAGTAATATAGATATTATCTCCATTTTACAGACAGACCCAGTAAAGTTGAAACATTAAGTAATTTGTCCATGGGCACATATCCAGGCTAGGCAACAATATCAAAATCCCAATTCCAAGTCCTGGCCTCCTTTCCCTATACTGCTCCAGAAAAATTAAAACTTGCTTTTTTATATTTTCTCAAGCTTGTTTGGCTTTTCCTCAAATATCTTTCCTTATGGAACAATGAAAATATGCTGGAGGGATGAAGAGAGATTCTACTTCACTTTTGAAGGTATGAATTAGACAAACACAATTGGAGAGAATCATTCAAGAAACAAATAAACCATTTATAGTTTTTTACCCAGAAATTTCAATACTGGATGTATATTCCAAGGAAATCAATGAGAAAAAGGACCTGAATGTACAAAAATATTCATAGTCATAATATTTTTAAGTCAAAAAGGGAAAGAAACTATGTGTCCAATGACTTGTCTTTCATTCTTGAAGAGGACCATGACATCAGGAAAATGATGACATGATGTGCAACTGAATTGGATTTGAGGACCATGACATCAGAAAGATGATGCCATGATGTTTAAGTGAATTGGATTTAAGTAAGAGAGTACTGTACAAAGTCACTAGTCTCACTTTCCCCTCCAGAGTTATCTGGGTCCAGTGGGAATATATAGATTAGGATAACTGAAAATAGCCCTCGATATAATAGGAGACCTTGGCCTTTTAAAGCTAAGGTCTTTAACAGGTCAGTTTGACTGAGACAATGCCCAGGAGGCAGGGAAAGGTTTATGTAGTTAAAAAAAAAAAAAATTATACACACATGCACAGATACATATACACATATCAAACTGTTGGAGTTTCTGGACAAAACAGAAAACAATTGCCATTTACATGCTCTGAGCCTAATGACTAGGCAATAGCTGAAAGAAATGTGATGTAGTGCAGTGAGATAGTACACCAGTGGGAACAGAAAATATGAAAAATTCAGTGAAATGTAGAAAGATCTTTAGTCAAGAAAGCCAAACTCCTCTCAAATTTTTTCATTTGTAAAATGAAAAAAGTGGATGTGGAGGTCTTTTCCAACTCTAAATTTATGATCCTAAGTCATTGTGTATATTAAAGATAATGCTAAAAGGTGGCAAAATTAAAGTTAAATACAATAGACAATATTGATTTCAAATTGTGAAAGTCAAAGCATACAACCTTAATTTTTGTTGAACCAAATACAAAAATGGAAAATGATATATATGCCAATTACAATCATTGTCTCAGGTAGTGCTGCTTAACTTTTTATAGGGAATTATGGAGGTAGAGTTTTGAGGAAGTCAACCTATCAAAACAAAATATATCAATATAAAGAATTTTTAAAAAGATATGTGAAAGAACATGCATTGCTAAAGAAATATTTAAAATAAAAGTTAAATGTACATCAAATGTTACTTTAAGGTTCAATATTTAATTTTTTCAAGTGTTAAGAAAATTGATATTTTAAAAAATAATTTATTCTAATGAGGATTTGACTTTTCAAACTCAAAACAGCAATAGAAAAATCTGGGGGAAAAAAATGCATGATTTCCTCCTCTATCCCCACCTTAAAACTTGGGAAAATTTAGACATTTTTTTTTTATTCTTAGTACATGAGAAAGCACGGAAAAACCTGTATCTATTTGTTATTACTATTTAGTCATTTAAGTACATACGTTATTAATATATATATATATATGAATATATGTCATTCTATTCCCCATATGCTTAGAAAAATAGGCCTCACAACTGTTAGATCAGCAAATATTATAAAGAGAAAAAAATGTTGGGATTTAAACATGAATTGTGCTTAGCTTTGGAAACTTTGGTAGAACTGATAAATGCTCCATATTTGACATCTGGGTCAAGGAATTCCCGATGCTATGAAATGGAAAAAAATATTGAGTTACTATTGAGACAAATATGAAATTTACTATTTTATATATGAATTTTTCAAAGAGTCAATTTATCTCACATTTACATGTCTGACAATTTGATTTTTTTTTTAATTAACAACAGTTTGAGAACAAGAGAGTCATGATTTCCCCAGGTAAGACTATGCTAAAAATGGGACTTTTAATTTATAAAGATTCCTCTGAAAAGGGAGGGAAAAAAAGTGCATAGAAAAAAGAAAGAACCTTGACTGAATCAGGGTTAAATGCCCTTTTTTTTGTATTGTAGCAAATTACAGCTAAAAGATTGTCAATGTTAACTTCCATCTTACTGCTGGTTCTAGAAATTCACCAACAAAAGGAAATGTATCGGGATCTAAAAAATGACAACAAATTAAAATGAACTTTACTATGCTGAAGAGCCTCAAAGAGGCAGAACAAGAGGAAAAAGCTTAGAAGTTATTAACTAATCCACATAAAAGCTGGTCTCAAATAAGATATGTTTTTAAAGCAAGAGCCAAACCATTTCTCTTCTTAAACAACCCAAAAGTCTCTGCCTGTAATTAACAGACAAGGTTCTTCCTGAAGACATTTTTTGCTTCACTCACTAAAATGGTCTACCAGATTCCCTAAGAAGAGACTGGTAACATATCTAATTCAAGATGCTCAAAATTTACTAAGGCACAACTTTGCCTAAGGCCTCTCTTAAGTTACTCTACAAAGTGTCATCCTCTCATTCCAGATCTCTCCAAACCCTGTTCAGCAGTTTTTCTGAGAAACTGAAGCTAAGAGATGCCAAGATGGTCTGATCAGGATTTGATTCTCCACTCTGCTTCCTACCAAAATGTGTTACTTTGGCTATTTCATTTAAGATCTCAAAGTTCCCTACTCTGTAAAATGAGATTAATACCTGCACTACCTACTCCCCAAGGTTATTGGGAGGAAAGCACTTTATACAACTACATGACAATGTGAATTATCACCAATTATACCTAGATCTGATATCCTATGCAATTCTTCAATAATTGAAGAATTTGGGAAAGAAGAAAAGAAACAAATCTAGGTCTTAATTCAGGTAACAAGAATGTTTTTTTCATTTCATCTTTTCAAAGAACAAGTGTAAGTAAGGGATGAAAAAAAAGCACAAAAGCTTGTTTTTTCAAGATGAAGTACAAGAGTCTGGAGTGGGAGGCATCAGTCCCCAAAGAGGCTCCAAATTGGGGAGGGGGGGAAGGGAATCAGAGAGCCCAAGAGTGACAGCTGGGAAGGGAGGCACCAGGGCGGGATCCAAGAGTACCTGGATGTCCAATAGCTCCAGCAGGGGAGGCCCAAGGGGGCTGGGTTGCCAAGATCTGGTGCTACAAGGGCCCTGGGATCTTCAAGTGCAAACCCCTCGACATACAGAGGCTAAGAGAGGGGCCGGCCGGGGCTGGCCCAAGGTCACGCAGACAGATGGAGCGGGAGGGGCGGTGCTGGGGGCCCTCCTCACAATGCTGCGTCCCGGACCCGGCCCTGGCCCGGCTCCGCGGCGCTGGCACAAGCATGGGTCCCTCCGGCGCCTCTGACAGACAGAATGCGGCACTCTCCGGGCGGGGAGGAGGAGCGGGGCGCGGTGCCAGAAGCAGCCGGCCTCCCGAGGCCCGCAGCCGGCCTGGTCCTGCCCCAGCCGATGTAGCCCCCTTGGCCTGGCCACTAGCACAAGCCCTGTCTCATTTCTTCCCCCCTCCCAGAAGAACCCTCCGCCTCATCCCCCACCCCTCCAGCCCCTGCCCTCGGCTCTCCGCCCTGCTCTCGCGCCTCGACCCAGCTACTCCCCGCCACCTCACCTGTACTCCCTGCGGCTGTCCGGGCAGGCAGGCGGGCGGCGCTCAGGGCTCAGCCCCAGCTCCCGGGCCGCCGCCGCCACCGCCGCAGTGGGTACAAGCCTGAAGCTGGGAGTCGAGCTCAGGCCCTTCCGCTCATGGCTCCGTCTTCAGCCGCTGGGGCCCAGCTCGCCAGACCGACGGTCACTCCGACCAATCACTGAGCGAGAAGCAAAGCCAGGAGCAGCCAATCCTGAGAGGGGGTGGGGCTACGGAGCCGGGGCTGCCGGGAGGGCAGCCTCTGGCCGGAGGTGTGGCTGCATGAACTGATGTGGGTGCTGTAGACTTCTGCTTGCAGGTGTTCTGGACGCCTCTTGGTAGTGGGCTTCGATCCTATGGACTTCGAAGAACAAAGAGGGTAAACCATCCTCTCAACGTTATCCAGTCAAGTGTGGGAACTAGTAGACACCAGAATCAAGTTGTCTCGTTTGTTTACCCGAAAGGGGAGATAGTTCATTCATTCGACCAGCATTGATTAATCACCTGCCATAGATACAATACCGTTCTGCATTTCTCTACACTATCTCTTGGAAAAAATCTTCAGCTCCCGTAGCTCAACAATTATCTCTGTGCAGAGATGATATGCAATTAGTTGCTGGTGATGCCGGACTCGATGAAGTTCAGGAAAGACTCGAGCTGGTTACACATGTATTATATGCAACTATGTATAAGTAATATACGCGGTACATGTATACACTTGTATTCAGCCCGAGTCTTTCCTGAACTCCATTAGCCTGGCACCACCAGCTGCCAATCAGGTATAAATTATATGTCCTTTAAGCATCCTAAAATAATATGTCCAAAACAGAACTAATTATTTTTCTTCCTCCCCCATCCCACCTGTTTCCTCAATTTCCTTATTTCTATTGATAGCCTCTCTATTCTCCCAGACATCTAGATCTTCTATCTTGAAATCACCTTCTACTATTCTTTTTTTAAAATCTAATTAAATTTTGTTTTCTTTTCAAATTCTCCTTCCCTCCTTCCCACTTTCCTTCCTCCCACCCTTTTGTGTGCCCTTATCTTCCCTGTTTCTTTTGAAGGTATTTCTGTTCTCCTAGACACCCACCCGAGTCTTCAATCTGAAAATCATCCTCTATTCTTCTTTTTAAAAAAATTCTAAATAAATTTTATTTTATTTTCAGATCCTTATTTTCTCCCTCCCCCAACTGAAAAAGCAAGAAAAACAAAACTCTTGTTACAAGCATGCATAATCAAGCAATATAAATTCTCCACATTGACCATGTTAAAAACAAGTTTCAGTCTATACTCTGAATCTGTTACTTCTCTATCAGGAGATTGGTATCATGTTTCATCATGAATCCTTTGGAATTTCATTGTGTTGAACAGAGTTACTACATCTTTCAAAGGTTTTTGTCTATATGATATCCTGTTATTGGATATTCTTTTTTTCTGCTCACTTTACTCTATATCAGCTCATACAAAGTTTCCATTCTTTACTCTTTAATCTCATTCTCCCTGCTTATATCTAATAAGTTGCCAAATCTTATTGAATATAGCTCCCAAATCTCTCAAAATCTATTTCCTTTTATCTACTCATAGCTACTTCCCTATTTCAGACCTTTATCATCTCTTGTCTCTACTATTGCAATTATCTTTTAATTGGATTCATGTTTCCAGTCTCTCTGCTCTCTGATACATCCTCCACATAGATGCCAAGCTAATATTACTAAAATTATAATAGCAGCTAGTTTTTATATAGGACTTCCTATGTGCCAGCTACTCCTGTGTGCTAAGTACAAGTATTATCTCATTTTATCCTAAAAACAACAGGGAGTTATGTGCTATTATTATCCTGCATTTTATAGATGAAGACACTGAGGCAAGCAGAAGTGAAGCGATTTGCCCCAAGCCACACAGCTGGTAAGTGCCTGAGGCTGGATTCAAATTCAGGCCTCACTGATTTCAGAGAAAGTACTCTATTCATTGAGCCTTATAGCTGCCTGTAGTAGAGATCTGACCTTGGTACTACTAGTGGCTTCCTGTTGCTTCTAGGATGAAATTCAGACTCCTCTGTTTGGCTTTTTAAAATCCTTTGCAGTTTGGTTTCAACCCGAATGTCCAGACTTACTATACATTACTTCCCTATGCATGTTCTTATGTTTCAGCCAGAATGGCCTGCTTCTTGTTTCCATACATGGCATTTCATTTCCCTCAAATTATCCCTCTGCTTAGACTATCTTTCATGCCTACAATGCATTCTTTTCTCATCTCTGACCCCCCAAATCTCTGGCATCCTCAAGAATCCTGCTCAAATGTTATCTCCTAATTACTAGAGCCCATAAATCTCTGTGAATACTTTGTAAATAATGTTATATTTGCCTCTTTATGCCCATATTCTTCCTTAACCAATAAAACATAAACTCTTTTTTTATGATAAATATACTGGATATTTATTGCACCTTTCCCCCCCCATTCAATTCTTTTGTTTTTAATAAAGCTTTTTATTTACAAAACATATGAGTGATTTTTCTACATTGACCTTTGCAAAAACTTTTTTTCCCCAAGCTTTTCCCCTCCTTCCTCCACCCCCCACCCCTAGATGACAGGTAATCTAATACATGATAAATAGGATAAATTATATGACAAATACAATATATGTATACATATCTATACAGTTATCTTA
Organism: Myrmecobius fasciatus; assembly: GCA_023553655.1. Taxonomy (NCBI): domain Eukaryota; kingdom Metazoa; phylum Chordata; class Mammalia; order Dasyuromorphia; family Myrmecobiidae; genus Myrmecobius; species Myrmecobius fasciatus. The sequence continues at coordinate 237,431 of JAJPUD010001269.1, read as the reverse complement.
CTGCATACAAAACATCAGATCTAGAAAGAGAAGAAGAAAAAACAACCTAGGAAGGAAAACAAAATGCATGGAGATATTCACAGAAAGCGTTAAAATGCTGTGTTGTGTTCCTCACTCAGTTCCCACAGGCCTCTTTCTAGATGTATATGACTATCTTCATTGCTGAACAATAGGAACTGGTTTGAATCACATCATTGTTGAAGAGAATCATGTCCATCAGAATTGATCATCGTATAGTCTTGTTGCTGTGTATAATGTTCTCCTGGTTCTGCTGATTTCACTCAGCATCAGTTCATGCAAGTCTCTCCAGGCCTCTCTGAAATCCTCCTGTTGGTCGTTTCTTACAGAACAATAATATTCCATAACATTCATATACCATAATTTATTCAGCCATTCTCCAATTGATGGGCATCCTTTCAATTTCCAGTTTCTTGCCACTACAAAAAGGGCTGCCACAAACATTTTTGCACATGTGGGTCCCTTTCCCTCTTTTAAAATCTCTTTGGGATATAGGCCCAGTAGAAACACTGCTGGGTCAAATGGTATGAATAGTTTGATAACTTTTTGAGCATAGTTCCAAATTGCTCTCCAGAATGGTTGGATCGATTCACAGTTCCACCAACAGTGTATCAGTGTCCCAGTTTTCCCACATCCCCTCCAACAGTTATCATTATCATTTCCTGTCATTTTAGCCAATCTGACAGGTGTGTAGTGGTATCTCAGAGTTGTCTTAATTTGCATTTCTCTGATCAATAGTGACTTGGAGCACCTTTTCATGTGACCAGAAATAGTTTCAATTTCTTCATCTGAAAATTGTCTGTTCATATCTTTTGACCATTTATCAATTGGAGGATGGTTTGAATTCTTATATATTTGAGTCAATTCTCAATATATTTTAGAAATGAGGCCTTTATCAGAACCTTTGGATGTGAAAATATTTTCCCAGTTTACTGCTACCCTTCTAATCTTGTCTGCATTCATTTTGTTTGTACAAAAACTTTTTAACTTGATATAGTCAAACTTACCTATTTTGTGATTAATGAGAACCTCTAGTTCTTCTTTGGTCACAAATTCCTTCCACCTCCACAGGTCTAAGAGGTAAACCATCCTACATTGTTCTAATTTGTTTATAATATCATTCTTTATACCTAGATCATGAATCCATTTTGACCTTATCTTGGTATATGGTATTAGGTGTGGGTCAATGCCTAATTTCTTCCATACTAGTTTCCAGTTATCCCAGCAGTTTTTGTCAAATAGTGAGTTTTTATCCCAAAAACTGGGGTCTTTGGGTTTATCAAACACTAGATTATTATTGTCATTGAGTATTTTGTCCTGTGAACCTAACCTATTCCACTGATCCACTACTCTATTTCTTATCCAGTACCAAATAGTTTTGGTGACCACTGCTTTATAATATAGTTTTAGATCTGGTGCAGCTAGGCCACCCTCATTTGCATTTTTTTTCATTAATTCCCTTGAAATTCTTGACCTTTAAAACATAAACTCTTTGAAGGCCAAGAATGCTTCTTTTATGTTTGTGAATCTCCAGCCCTGGCACAGAGCTTGGTACAAAGTAGGTGCTTAATATTGCTAAATGAGTGAATGAACAAACAACTGAAAAGCATTTTACATGTGGCAATAGGCTTGAGATGCATAATAATAGTTGACACTTTAAGGCATATAAAGTACTTTACATGTGTTATTTTTTTGATCTTCACAACTATCCTGTGATATTGGTATGATCTCCACCATTTTGCATGTAAGGAAACTGAGGCTTAGTGCTTTGCTTAGGGTTATATGTCATACAGTTAATAAATGATTGAGGTAAGAGTCAATCATAAGTCTTTATGTCTCCAAGACCAGACTTCTATCTATTATTCCAACACTGCTCCACCAATTAAATCAGAACAGTCAGTAAGTAATCCATTTGAACAAGAAGTAGAACTCTTGTGAAGGAGAAGGTTGTTGGAAAGAAAGTTGGAACAAGAATGGAGAGGGGTTATTTAGTTAACCTTTCAAAGAGAAGGGCCAACTTGACCTTTGAAAAATGGGCATGGAAGTTGAGGTTGAAACATATATATATATATAACTAGAAATAGATATAACTAGAAATAGATATATATATATATATAAATGTTCTACATCTCTATTGATTAGAGAAATGCAAATTAAGGCAACTCTGAGGTATCACTTCATACCTCTTGGAATAACTAAGATGACAGGAAAAGATAATGATAAATGTTGGAGGGGAGGTGGGGAAACTGGAGCAGGAATACTTTGTTGGTGGAGTTGTAAACTGATCCAACCATTCTGAAGAGCAAGTGGAACTAAACCCAAAGGGCTATAAAATTGTGTATACCCTTTGATCCAGCAGTGTCTCTACTGAGTCTGTATCCCAAAGAGAACATAAAAGAAGGAAAAGAAGTCAAATGTTGTAAAGTCAAGGTTCTTTGATTCACTCCTATAAAATGACACACACACACAATTCTACAAATAGATTTAATAAAAATGCTTAAAGAAAAGGCAAAATAAAAGTGCAATAGACAAAAACATGTTTTACAGAGGCAATATCCTAAGCAACTTAAAATGATAATCAATACAGCAAGCAAAGCAAAGAGAGAGATAAGTATAGTTATAGAAAACATCACCAAATCAGGGGATCATCAACTCTAGAATCAGCAGCTAGGGAATCCTGGGGGCAGCCAGTTGAGTCCCAACTGGGAAAGTTCCCAGGCAGAACATCATCTCCATGGGTGACACTCCAAATAAGTACCGACTTTCTCTGTTAGATAGTCTGAGAACAAAGAAGGCATTCTTCCAGAAGGTGTTGGCAAAGTACTAATCCTTACATAAGGCTCTGGAAGGGGGGCAACCTGTCTATGACCTCAGTATGCTCCCAGAATGACTAGTTCTGGGACTCCATATGCAGTAAATCATGGTCGTCCTTGAGAGTCTGGCCATCATCTCACAATGATGTTTCCTTCACGTTCTCAAGACCATCTGCTCTCAGATTATACTGAAGACCAATTATAATTTAGGGGTTAGTTACAGTTCAGGTTATACTTTATAGATATATTGGGCTTAGGTTTGAATATAGACTTATTGGGTCTAAGTTTGGATAATCCTTTCATAGCATTTTTCTAATCCTTTCACATGTGCAAAAATGTTTGTAGCAACCTTTTTTGTAGTGGCAAGGTGTTGCAGCCATCCTTTAAGAGCTCACCTTGTATGAGCCCTTTGATCTCAGAGGTGAGATGAATGAGGCCAAGGAGCTCATAGGGTGTGAAAAAAGCTCCAGTTTATTATGCCACACAGCCTTGTTGATATACATTTTTGCAAGCATGATCAGCGCATGAACAGTAGGCAATTCCCAATCATCATTCAGAGAAGCAGTTCGTGGGCATTGGGTATGCATGGTATCTGCCAATGGGAGAAGAGCCGACCCAGCCATGTCAGCAACCAGCTCACAGGCGAGAGGCCTTGTCAAGGCATCCCTGTTCACGAGCAACTAGCTGTGACCCTCAGGCTCAACCCATTCCCATGCCATGCACCAGTGCTCCTTGCTCAACAAGGGCATTTCTGCAACATGGCAGAAAACTTATTGTCACCGCAGATCAAGGTGGCCTCTGTACTTCCTCTCAGCAGGGTCCCATACCCTAGCAGCAAGGAACTGGAAGTTGAGTGAATACCCATCAGTTGAGGAATGGCTGAATAAGTTATGGTATATGAATTGTAATGGAATATTATTGTTCCATAATTTCAGATTTCAGAAAAGCCTAGAATGTCTTACATAAACTGATTCTGAGTGAAGTGAGCAGAACCAAGAGAACATTGTACACAGTAACAACCAAGATTATGTGATAATCAAGTACGATGGCTTTGGTTTTTTTCAACAATGAGGTGATTCAGACAAATTCCAAAAGACTTGTGATGGAGAGGAGTCATTTGCATGCAGAAAAAGGATTGTAGGGACTGGATGTGGATCATAACATAGTATTTTCACTTTTCTTGTTTGCTTTTTTTCTTGCATTTTTTTTCTTTCACCTTTTGTTCTGATTTTTCTTGTGCAGCATGACAAATATGGAAATGTTTAGAAAAATTGCATATGTTTAAACTATATTGGATTGCTTGCTGTCTTGGAGAGAGAGAAAAATTTGGAACATAAGATTTTGCAAAGGTAAATTATATTTGCATATTTTTGGAAAATAAAATACTATTGGGGAAAACAAGGAAGTTGAGGTTGATAAGTGAACTATCAAAATGAACATTAGTCACTAACTATAATGGCTAGTATTGAATTAGGGAGGAAAACTAAATCATCAAGGGAGATAGGAGAGTGCCTTAGAGTAAAGCTACTTAAACTGTGGGGTCATATAAATGAATGTGGGGGTCATGAAACTATTATTTTTTATTAATAAATGTTTGTTTATCTATTCCATATACCTATTTATCTGGTGTTGAGTAAAAATTTCTTAGGTGAAAAAGGGTCACAAGTAGAAAAAGTTTAAGAAGTCCTGCCATAGACAAACAGTTGATTTAGAATTGACTGATCTGGATCTGGTTTCCAATTCCCAGGCCAATGAATTGCCTGAAGTTGAACAGGTCACTCTGGTCTCAGATTATTTTGTAAACCTCCCAAACTCCCACACAGATACCCAAACTTTCCTTATGGACTTTTGCATAGTACACAAAACAGATTATTTGGTGAAACTGTAAGATACCTAACCCCTCCCATCTGCAGTCTAATCATTCTTCTGTTTTTGGTACTTTATAATCTCCGTTCCCAGCACCCTTCTTGGATACTTCAGCACTTGCTATGTGGTACCATAGGCTGCAACTTCTTTGCTCCTATTAGAGACCTCCATTTTATTGTATTGATTGTTTTTTGTTTTGTTTTGTTTTGTTTTTTACATTTACAATAAACATGATGCCATGTTTATTTCCTTATTGCCAGTTCCTGGAAAAAGGAAGTTAAGATCTTTGAAAAATGAAAGCCAAGGGCAGAAAGAAGGGCAACACTGGAACTTTTCAAAAGTTTTAAATTCAGGAGGCCACAGAAATTCAGACATCTTTATGTGCATATATTGGACTATAATAAAGAAAGATGCTGAGACAGCAAAGAGATTTGAAGAAGATAAGGTGTTTGAAGTCTGATCACTTGGACAAAGAGAGAAAAAGAAGGAGTGGCAGGAAGCTGGATTTCTACTTAAGTCCTTTGAGACTACAGCTGTGCTTAGTTTCTGTTTGCATTTCAGCTTTGGCAGGAACCTGCTAATTATGGATCAAAGCATCAAGTGGCCCCCTGGAGTAATAGATAAACCCAATATAGATAAAAGTATCGCCTAGGAACTACTGGCAGTTAAGTTCCTCAAAAAGTAAACAGACCTCCAAAACTAGCATCAAAAGCAAGAGAAAACTGGTTAATAAGAACCCTTTGAAATATCAAGGGGCTTAATACATGTTATTTTATTTCAGCCTTTTGGCAACATTGTAAGGTAGATACCAGAGTTATTATTCCCATTTTACAGATAAGGAAACTGAGACTCAGAGAATTTGCAACTTGTCCATGATCCACTGTCAAGACTCAAACCAAGGACTATCTTGAATCTAAAGCTTGCCTCTCAGAATCTCAGACATGGGAGATATGGCAAGCATGGATACTTTTATGACAAACTACAGAAAAATTCACACAAAATATATAATAGTTTCCCAGCTCAAGATTAATTGATCTTTCCAGGTTATTAGGAATAATAAACTTCTCTTTAAAAGAATGGAAATGAAAGGAGATAGTTATCAAGAGGATTTGTTGAAACCAACCAGTGTCAGAAGCTGAAGAGATGTCAAAGGAGATAAGGATTAAGAAATGGTCCTCATGGGGAAGCTAGGTGGATAGAGTACCTGAAGTCAGGAGGACCTGAGTTCAAATGTGACCTCAGATACTTAATACTTCCTGGCTGTGTGACCCTGGGCAAGTCACTTAACCCCAATTGCCTCAGCAAAAAAAAGGGGGGGGGCTCATGTAATGTTACTCAGTTCATGGATAATCTTGACGAGAATAGTTGAAGCATCCTAGTGGAACTGGAAAACATAACAAAAAGCTGAAAAGTGAATTGGAGATGAAGTAGAGATAACTGAAAGGGAAAACAATTTTTTGAGAAAATGAAAAGGTTATGAAATTAGGAGCAAAAAACTGCAGAAGTTTCAGAAAAGAAATACAGATTTCAGAATTGAACAATTTGTAAAGAAAGTTATGTCTGAGAATGAGCTTTCAATAAGATGTAGAAATTGTGAGAGATGTGGACCACTAGAACAGAAAATCCTGAGTTTGAGTCAGAGAACAGAAAAGCTTTTTAGTTAACATCTCCTTTATTCATTCTCATGAAAAAGGCTCAATTGCTTCTTTTTATCCTATCTCCTAATCCTGCCCCCTGTCCCTGTCTGTCTCATCATTGCTTGACCAGATTGGCTCACAATCTCCCAGGAAAAACTAACTAATCAATGCAAATCGATCCTGATCCTTCATAATCATAATTATTTATGTCTATGTCCCTCTAGTCCCATCATGAAGTAGAGAATTCCCAATCCCTCATTATGCATACCCCTATACCATGTATAGAAATACTCAATGAAAAGGAGACGATGGTATGTGTGTCCTCCTATAGAGACTTACCCAGAAAATGGAGGCCTTAACACAGAACTCTTCCTTCTGGTTGAAGTGATACTTAGGCCTGAGGAAACTACACCATTGCCATCTCTCACAAAATGACTCAGAGATAGAATATATTTATTGACGACTAGGAAAAATATTTTCATTGAACACATATGAATCTAATCAGACAGGCTTAAAATTGAAAATAAAATACTTCAGGAGGTAGGTGTTGAGTTCTTCCTAATTGAAGACTTCATTAGACTTGTCAGTTCATTGTGGAGACAAACTGTAATAACTATGATCATTCACAGAAAAAGGAATTGTTTTGGAGGTTACATCTGTTGTCCAGGAAGATTAAATTCAGAAGTGACTTATACTTTGATGACTAATTATCTTCATTATCTTATTTGTGTGAGTGCTCATCTATCCATGTATCAATTCTAAACATTCTGGTAGTATCTAAATTATATTACCATTTAACCCTAAAGAAGTAAATAAATGACAATGACAGCAGTATTTATTTTGCCTCTACTATTTTTAGATATGTAAAACATTTTCTTGGGCTAAACATGGAGCCATTCATTGTCCCTTTGAAGTTGTTTTCCTTTAGAAACATTTTTGCTCTATATGATGCTCCAGCTTATTTTGGCCATTGTATAACATTCTATCTTTGTCTAAATTTTCAAGCTTTTGGATATAAATTTGCCATCTACAAAGTTAGAATACCACTATGTGAACTATTACTTGGATTAGTTCAGGTTTTCTCTTTATAGTTATTTTACTTAAGATTTGTAAAATTGATTTTTTTTTGTACTCAAGTGCAAGACTTTACATTTACCCCTTTTAAATTTCATCTTATTAGACTCAGTTTAATGTTCTAAACGTTCATGTTTCTTTTGAATCCCAATTCTGTCGTCTGTTCCTATCAATTTTGTGTTATTGGCAAATTTGATGAATCTGCCACCTATGCCTTTGTTGATTAAAAAAAATGCTTAATAGCCAAATATAGGACCCTATGACATTCCACTGGAGACATCTATCCATATTGCCACTGAATCATTAATAGCTACTTTTCCAGTCTAACCTTGTAATTAGTTCTGAATCCATTTGATTACATTACAGTGTAATCCATAACTTTACACCATCTCCACAAGATTAGTATGAGATAATTTATAAAACTCATTGAAGTCTAGATAAACAATTTCCACAGCATCCCTCATAATCTAACAGGTCAAACAACTAGCATCTACTAAGCTCCTACTATGTGCCTGATATTTTGCTAAAAGTGATGGGAATACAAAGAAAGAACAACAACAAAAATAAACAAAATCCAGCCTTGACTTTCAAAGAACTCAAGTCTAATGAGGGAGACAACATAAAAACATCTAAATACAAGTAAGATATATCCAGAATAAACTGGGTACTGAGAAAGGCTTCTTGCAGAAGGTAGGACTTTGGCTGATACATAAAGTAAACCACAAAACTAGGTAGAGATAGGAAAAAGAGTATTCCAGTTAAGGAAGACACAATGAAAATGTTTTAAGCTGGAAAATAGAATATAGTGTACTAGAAAGAGCATAGAGGCTACTTCTTTTTTTATTTTTAATAATATTTTATTTTTCCAAATATATGCAAAGATAGTCTTCAACATTAACCTTTGCAAAACTTTGTGTTCCAAATTTTTCAACCTCTACTCCCCCAAGAAAGCAAGCAATCCAATAATAGGTTAAACATGTGCAGTTCTTCTAAACATATTTCCATATTCGTCAAGAGTATATTTTTCCTTCTTGCTGGAATTGTTCCCTTGCTTGTGTTCAGAATTTTATTCTTGACCATCTACCACCTCTCCTAGGCTAATTTTTGAAAGCATTTTACTCCATAAAAGAGCCTATTTCCCCCCAAACTCTTTGATATGTTTTTCTAGATTTTAGTACATGTCAGACTGACCAAATTTCCTTTTTTTTCTCATTCACAAAATGTAAGATAGAATGGCTACTTCCCCTCAGGGTTTCCATCACCTTTTGATTTTGTTTCTAAGATATCTGGCACATATTTTACTAGCATTTGTTAAGTATGCTCCAGGTATTGTAAGCTGTGATTCAAAAATCTAAACTCCATTTTTTGACAGATTGATAGGTTAGGTAGTTGTGACCAGAGAGTGAAATTTCAAGTTCTGGATCAATCATCAAGCATTGATTAAGCACCTACTATGTGTGGATTCTCTGCATGTATGGGCCAGATATAACAATACAGAAAATTTACAGCCTGTATTTGTTTTGCTAACTCTCTGACTATTGTGAGCTTGACACCTCTGTTTCAAAAATATCATTTTGGCAGTTGTGTGAAGAGTGAGTTGTAGAAGGGAGAGACTGAGTGTGGGGAGACCAGTCAGAAGTGTGTTGTAGTTGTCTAGGTGAGACAGGATTAGGGCATGGACTAAGATGGTAGTAGTGTCAGAGAGAGAAGGGGACAGATATTAGACAAGGAAAAGTTGGCAATTAGATTGTGTGTGTGTGTGTGTGTGTGTGTGTGTGTATGAATGAAACACTAGAAATAACTCTGAAGTTGCATCTGAGGAGGTGGTACAATTTTGTGATATGATGAAGTCCAAAATGTCACCATGTAGGTGTGTAGTTGAAACAGAATGGAGGACACTGAGAATGAGGAGGTTAAGAAAGTGGTGATATCAACAAAATATTTATTGACCTCTGAGAATGATAGCAGAGATAAGATGGAATGGAAGAATGAAAGCTTTAGGTATTGAAGTTATTAAGGAAGTTGGGAGAATGAAATGGACATTCATAGATGAAAACAATTAGTTTAGATAGAGAATGCTATAAATTAACTACATGGGTGTTGAAAAGAGTCCTTTATCCCTCAAAAGAGGGAATAGAAGAGAAATAAGAGGAAGAGATAAGTTCATCTATCTTCTACTTGGCTCTGAAAGTTAGGGATAATGTAAGGAGTAGCTTCCATTGGAGAGGGCTGCACTTCAGGGAATGATTAGATTTCATTTAAAGTGAAGTAAAATTAATGTTTCAGAAACTCTCCCTAACAGCCTTTAACTTCTGAAACAACATTAATCTCCTGGTGTCTTTCCCCATCCTTTTCCAACTTCATTTGTATGTTGTCTTCCTCTATTATATTGAAAATTCCTCAAGGACAGGGGCTATCTTTTTATTATTATTATTATTATTTGTATCCCTAGTACCTAGCATAGTGTCTGGCACATAGTAGACACTTAATGTTTATTGAATTATTTGAGGGTTCAATTTACTGTCCATCTTAGGTGTTTGTTTCAGACATGTGTACCACTGATATACTGATTAAATGAACTGGTTGTCCAACTTTATGCCAAGAATTGGATAACAGGTATTTTTCATACCTTTAGTTTTTTTCTTATAATGTGATCTCTCAAGTAATCATGGATCTCCTTAAGGTGGCCCTATAATGTTATGGAGCAATCAGTATAATATTCACAAACAGGTATACTTGGGATATCTACAGGGAATATCTATCTCCTTGTTGTATATACTTATTCTTTATGTGATGTTTTAGAGAAAAATTATTCTTAGAATTTCATTTAATCCAGTTATTTTTCATTTTTGATATTCACATCTGATAATAGTAACATTCTCTTGCCCATTAATTGGACCTGTGCTACATGACTTGCACAAGGAAAAGAAATGAATCTTATGTAAGATGAAATCTATATACAAATGATTATACTAGCTTTTGCTAATGTTGCTGCAGTTTTTATGCTTCTGTTTAGCTAGTGTGATTCCCAATGTATCAAATTGGAGACAACCTCAGTTGTCATTACTACTAACAAAACAACTTGATTTAAATTTTGGTTACTTTAAAAATCATGCAGATCTGGTAATAATCCAGGAATTTGAAGAGCTAACATACAGAGATATAGAGAAATGGTTGGAATTTCCCCCGGTAATAAGACAGCTGGCCAATAGCTTATGTGGGATCCAAGTGTGATCTCCTATACTGCTCACTATGCTATAATGCCCAGGTGACACCTTACATCTTTGCAATCAATTTTGTGTAAATTATAAAACTGAAGAAATTTCTCATTTTTATATTAGGACTACCCACAATTCAAGAGTAACACTTTATTAGAGAGGTTACTAGGGAAGGGGGCCTATTCAGATCCCAAAGATGTTGGATGTATTCATTATTTTAAGAGTACAAAAGGAACCAGGTAAAAGACTACACAAGAAAAAAATGACAATTTTTTATTTTGATTGCATAGTAATTTAATTGTACAGTCTTATAAATAGAGATCAAAGTATCCTGCTTGAAATTATCCTCCTGAAGGAGTTAATTTCAAGCAGTTTTAAAAATGAACCAAAACATTGCTTTGGTTTTAGGAAAACTATTCTTAGATAAAACTGAAGTGTGAGAGCTTAAGGAAATTCAGTCACAGGTGAGAGGGAAATTGCCAAAGAATTACCAGAGATATGAGGGCTTTGCAATGGTATGAGAAGCATTAGAGATCTAGGTCAAGAAAATCGGAAGGGAAGCAAAGTGACACTTTTCCATTCAAAGCTATGTTGTGAATTACAATTGTAGTGGATTGGATCACAAACAGACAAAGCCCTGGCACATTCAGGATTTACAGGCTGGGCATTACCACTGCTATAGACAAGCAAAATACTAAAAAAATAACTTAGAAGCTATACAACTGTAGTTATAAATACTTTATCTTTTAAAACTAAAGTGTTGGCTTAAAAAAATGTTCACAGTTACTCTGAAGAGAGCTGTATACATATATATATATATATTGCACAGTAGTAGAAAAGTTCATCCTGTATACCATATGTAAACAATGATTTTCCTTCTCCTTTGGCAATTCCAGGACATCTAGAAACAGTATTTGCTATAAGCAAAAGCACTTGGGTACAAGGCACATTGAGAGCTTTTAAAGCTGCAATTAAACATTGTACTCTAGAATGCATTCTCTTTCCAGTTTATCTTCTTATTCTATTGACAGGTGTGTAAGCTACAAACCTTTGAGTTTGTAGAGCTTTGCAATACTTGGGTGGCAAACATATATCCCCCAAAATCTCATGTTCTTATTCCACAGTTACAGATTTAGCCAGATTTCTAGGAAAGTCCACCTAGAATGAGAAATCACAGGATCTCAGTATACAATATATTATAACAATCTATTCTACATATTAGCATGCCAGAAAGTGATAGAAAGTACATTAATAATCTTCTCCTATAACTTATAAATATAAAGGAAATTCTGACTAATGCCATAAATAAAATTCTGGCTAATACCACAAATACTACTTATGTAAAAGACTGTCAGTTGCATACTTTTTCTCTTCACAAAGCAAGGTTCATATCCTTAGTACAAGTACTTAAAATCCATTACAATATAGATTTCTATCCCAAAAGTGTCTTTGAAAAACCAGAGAAGAGCTTTTTCATTCAAGTCGGATATAGTAACTTTAATGTATCACTTTTATAAGTAGCCCATTTCTTCTCTGTCTGAAGAGAAAGGCATTAACAAGTGCCCTCATCCTTACTGCTCTAATTGGAAAATCTAAGAATAGATTAGACTTACATCATATCCTCTGAGAACAGCCAGGTGGAATGAAAGGAGCTGTAAAGGAATAACACTTAAGACTCCTTGGAGACAATCAACTGTATGTGGCAGTTCAATAGTTTTATACGCATACTTTGAGCTCTCTGTATCATCCTTTGAACATAATATAATTGGTCGACCCTAAAACAAATACAAACAAAACCATGAAAATCATTTTTCTATTAGCAGACATCCTAAACATAGAATGTAGCTCTCTTTTGTATTGTTTCTCCCATTACAATGTAAGCTTCTTGAGGTCAGGGACTGTTTTGCTTTCATATTGTAATCCCAGAGCTTAGTGAGCACATAGTAAAAATTTAATGTTCTTCCTCCCTCCCCTTTCCTCCTTTTTGTTCTTCCTTCCTTCCTCCCTCCCTTTCTTCCTCCCCTCCTATTTCTTTTCTTTCTTTTTTTTTTTTTTTGCTGAGGCAATTGAGATTAAGTGACTTGCCCAGGGTCACACAGCTAGGTTCCTATTTCTTTTGAGTTAAGTTTGGCATGGCTGTCACTAAGTTTTTCCCTCTGCTTTTATTTATGACTAAGGTGACCAGATGTCTTCTAATGAGTAGGAATTTCTTGGATTTCAATTTCCTGTCTTTCCTGAAATGTCTTCAAAATGTCTTTTACCACCACATTTAGCTCCTCAGTAGGCTTCTCACCTTCTCTTACACCCCATCTTCTTTCCTCTAGTCCAAGTTCCTCATTTTACAAAAAAAAAATTCTGTGGTTCAGAGAAAGGACTAGTTCAGGGTCACTGGGACCTGAACCAGATCCTGATACCAATTTCAGTTCTCTCACTCAAAATTCATGCATTTTTCCACAACAGCCATATTTATTTGCTAAAATCTAACCTTTTTATTGCTTTTACGTCTATGGAATTTTGTGATTTGGCCCCTTTCCTCTGTTCAATAGAATCTCTTTTCTGGCTTTAACCAAATTTCCAAAACTGAGACAACCAGGGGAAATTTCTTTTACCTAGCCATGTTTTATCCCGCATGCTCTGAATTGGTAAAACTGTGTTCATGCGTTATCAGCAAACTATGTAACTATTTATTAACAAAACCACATCATAGTGCCATCAGACTAATTCTATTCTATGACCCTGACATTGTATCCTCACTGTTATTCTAATATAGAGGCCTAGGAGAGTATATAAATGGCTCATTATAGCCCATGTCAAAACAATTGAGCATTAGCAAGGTCCATGTTCCCATGTGAAAGAAAGAACAAATATATACCTAATTTTAGTAGAATCTGTAATTACCTGGCGAGCAGTGATCTGCTGCAGGGCATTCTGACATTTAGTGAAGCAAGGGTCTTTCATGATGACCATGATAACTGGCATGTGCTTATCTATTAGGGCCAAAGGTCCATGTTTCAGCTCTCCGGCTAAGATGCCTTCTGAGTGCATATATGTGATCTCTTTGATTTTCTAGTAAGTGAATATAAAAGAAAAAATAAAAATATTTCAATTAGCTATTTGTCAAATATCTCCTTTGTTCCAGACACCAATAATTTAAAACCATGTACTATTATCTCAATAATTTAACATATTTCTACTTTAAACAATCCCAGTTCTTTCCATAAAGCAAATTTCCTGTTGTAGGATGTGATTATTTTTATTTTACTTCTAACCTCATATTACTTTTTTTTTGAAAATCACTTCAAAGTATATATAATCTTATTTTTAATTACCAGTAGTTGGGTCATTTGATTAGGGAGCATTAGAAAACATTCCTCAAATTCTCCTTTTAGAAATATTTAATGAATTGTTTACAGATTATTGGTTAGATTAAATGGATTAAATCATTAAACAGCAAACATAATTAGTAGAGTAATTTTCTTGAACATGCAGACAACAGAAGCATCACAAGGAATGTAAGAAGCACCTCAGAAACTCCATTGATAATATATAAAGTTTTCTTTCTCTTTCAGAAATGTAAATGTGGCAAATTAGAGAAGCAAGAAGAAACTGTTTTTCAGACCAATGGCTATAGTTAAAGAGTTCATAGTCAAAGAAAGGATAGAGAGAATAAAAAGATCAAATGGACAATTTTGATTATATAACATTTGAAATGAAACCAATTGAGAAAAATTTTAAAAGAAAACAGATCAATAAGGAAAATATTTGTAATAAATTCCTCAGATAAGGTTCACATTTCTAAGATATATAAAGAATTGATTCAAATGTATAAACATAAAAGGAATTCCTTACTTGATAAATGGTTAAAAGATTTCAAAAGGCAGTTTTCTAAGGAAGAAACTCAAACTATCAATAGCCATATCAAGAAATGTTCCATATCACTAAAAATTAGAGAAATGCAGATTAAAGCTAGCCTATACTACTACCTCATACTCATCCAGATTGGCAAAATTGACAAAAAAAAAAGGAAAATTGCAAATGTTGGGGGAAAGGCAAAAACAAACAAAACAAAACAAAACAAAACAAAACACACCGACATATTGTCCTGGGACTGAATTGGCATAATCATTATGGAAAGCAATATGGAACTATGCCTCCAGAGTTGCTCAATTGTGCTAAACCTTTTGACTCAGTGATACTACCACTAGTCTTCTAAAACCCAAAGACAACAAGAGGAAGAATATTCATATGCACAAAAATATAATTTATGGTCTTTTTGATGGCAGTATGGGAATATAATAGAATAATATTATTCTGTAAGAAATGATGTATAGAATTTTTTTGGAGAAACTTGGAAAGGTTTGTATAAGTTGGTGCAGGGAGAAATGAGCAGAACCAAATATACAATTTACACAATAACAACATTGTAAAGACAAACAGCTTTGAGACCAATCACAGATAAAAGAGGTGATTTTGTCAAATAAAGATAAGAAAGATCTTATGCAATACTGCAATGTTTATGATAAGTATTTGCAAAAAGACCACTTTGAAAATAATTGTAGCTTCTCTATCAATGTTTGTTGGACAAGATGAAAACGTAGAGAAATTCTGTTAAGAACTTAAGGTCCTCCAAAATAAAATCAACATATACTATGAAGATGAGAGTAGTTGAGGATAATTAAAATATATATTGGAAAATATGGTTCAGGAACAAAGGATGAAAAAGCCAAGACTTGAGGATTCCATTGAAGCCTCACTCCTACATACAATTTCCCTATTGGTCAGTCTACTCAGTTCTCATAACCTCTTCCTCCACTCTATCTTAGCTACACACAGAGATGGTCATACTTACTCTTAATATTCCCATTAGACATAAATATTCCACTTCCAGGAAGAAGAAAAGAGGGAACCAAATAAGTATCTAAATTATAAAGCCTACTATGTGTCGGGCCCTGTTGTAAGTGTTTTTTTATGAATATTATCTCATTTGGTCTTCACAATAACCTTGTGAAGTAGGTACTCTCTCTTTTATAATTGAGTAAACTGAGGCAACAACTAGTAACTCTGAGGCTGGATTTGAACTTGGGTATTCCAACTCTAGGCTTGGTCCTTTATGTTCATTAACTCTCAAATCCCTTTATCTAATTATAATCCTTCTCATCCTTATATATATATTCCTCTTTATTTCCTTACTATAGTTCTCTATATTTCCTTATTCATCTCTGATGATGAGGTGATCTCATGCTTTGAAATTTCTACTTGTGCCTATTCATCTTAAATAAATGCTGTCACTCTCAATATCACTCTCTATGATTTAATCTCTCCCCAATAAATAGCTTCTTCCCTACTGCCTAAAAATATTCCTATTCTACCTAATTTTAAAAAAACCTCAATCAATCCTCCATTCCCCACTAATGTCATAATCTCTCCACTCCTTTTCATCTAAACTTAAAAAGACCACCTCTGTACTTGGTGTCTTCCTTCCTTTTTTCCTTGCAGATAAAAAGATACTTCCCAATAAATATTTCTTTATTCAGAGAGTCTCCTTGTTTGTCTAATTGAAAATTCTTTTGTTACTTTTCAGAGAGATTATGAGATCCCTGGTAACCTCTCGCAGAAGTCTTCTCATTTAATATTCCTATGGAAACATACTTCTTGTATCTTAAGCAAAGTTAACTACATTGAATAAAAAAGTTAAATTGAATGAAACAAATTTGAATAACATTTTCATCAACAAACAAAAACAACTATAAGAAGTCATGGTATTATGTTCTGAAGAAATATATATAACACAGTCTATGTCTTCATGGAGATTATATTCTACTGGAGTATAGTATAAGATGATGAAAACAAAGCAGAAATGTAGACAGATTGCTTTAGAAAATCTAAAGCTACTTTTGGTCAGGGTGACTAGGGACAGCAACTGAGATGTATTTTGAAGGAAAATAAGGATTCTGAAAGACAGATAGGGAGGGAGGAATCTCTAGACATGGAGAACTATTCCAAATTGCAATTATAAAGTATATAGAGAAGGGTTTTTAAGGTAGTTCTAGGGAAACTGAGCTATATATCAGGAACTTAGTTATACAAATTGAATCAAACAACTGGATAGGAGGATGACTTTAAATGACTTTTTAAAGAAAAAAGGGAAATTTTTACAAATTGTAGCTCTCAGAGCAAGAAATATCAAGTGATTGGAGGAAGTTTATTGCTAAAAACAAAGGGTCTTCCTGGTTTCAGAATATATTCAGAAATAACTGGGCAAGTCTAAGAAAGTTGGATGAGCTGTCTTAAACTGGGAAAGACAAAAAAAAAAAAAAAAACAGCAGGCTAATGATTTGCTTTAGGGAAAAGTAGAAATGCCTATGACCTAAAGATGATCTAAGACCAAGTTCATCTTAAATGTATTTGAAGAAACATAGAGTTGATTTCATAATGTACCCCAAGGCAAAAAGAAATATTGCCTTGGGTGCAGATAACAAGGAAAATAATTGCTATTTATGTGTCAGCATTTGTTGCAAAAGAGAGAAATAAAAAATTTAATGAGATCCTCCAAACTCAGCCAACAGATATTCTACTTCTCTAAGTTCAATGTGAAAGTGAGCCCTGGGGAATGTGGCAAAAATTAGGTTGAAGAATATGGCTTGAGATCAAGAAATGGAGAATGTTAAAGACCTAGATTACTCAGAAGTCTCATATATGTATGTCATGAATATTTTTTAAAAATCAGAATGTAATGAAAATTGCATGAACTATATGTACTATATGATATAGAATTTCATATCTTAATGTATCTATTTTGCATATCATGTTACATAAAAATAATATATAAGGATAGAAAATGAGTTGTTAATTATTTCAGGATCAGCTATAAAATCATTGATTTATTAATAACTAATTAGTTATTTGCTGATAAGTAAATAACAAATTTGAAGGATAATAATAAGGTTAACTGGAAGCTCCAACATAGTAGTTTCAACAAGAAACATATAGTTGACTTTGAAAAATGGGAAATGGATAGAAGTTAAAATATTGATTTCATCATTGGATACAGTGTTAGGTCAGTAGTCAGGTATCCTGAATTCAAATCTTGTCTCAAATATATAAAAGATGTCTGACTATGGGTGAGTTACATAATCTCTATTTACCTCTTTCTTCAAATACTAAATGGACATCATGATAGCACCTATTTCACAGGGTTGTTCTGAGGATCAAATGAAATAATATTTGTAAAAAGTGCTCAGCACAGTGCCTGGCACATAGTAGGTGTTATATAAATGCTTATTCCCCTTCTCTTCCCCCTATTTTATTTCTAAGAAAAGTTTAACTGATACGAAATAATCACCAAATTTAAGAAGCAAAACAGGAAATAACCCACTTTAGCCAGCAAACACAATCTCCTTGCCAAGCAGGAAGGCATAATAGCCAAAGAGAATCCGACTTAGGATACAAATTCATAAAGAAATGGAAAAGATACTTAGGAGGATGAACTTGGGAACAGAGGCTCAACCTGATCAAACATAGGCAAAAGTTTATAAGACACTCAAGGACAAATTTTAAAGATATTTTTAAAATGGGGAGATACTTCTTTCCTTACTACCCTTATATTAAATAGTAGTGATTCTAACAAAAAAATGGCCATAAAACTTTAATCATCAACTTAAATAAGTTTCCTCATTTAAAAAAAATCTTTATGTGTTTGGTTTGTGCATTCATTGAGAATAGTTTTGATCTAAATATGAGGAGAACAGGCAGATTTTTATGGATGAATTTGCTGTAAATAACCACATTCCTTGTAGTCATGTCTAGGTAAAATTGAATGTAGCCTCAAAGCCTTAGGAAACCACACTGAAATTCAGCAGATTGTCACACACTTTTCTAAGATTCACAGGATCCTACCATGTCTATTGTTCATTGAGTTAAAAAATATAAGAATGAAATTCAGTCTTGAAATGTCTCTTCAAACAGGGTGAACATGAATGTGAAAATTACATGAGATTGGCAGATATAACTATATAATTAATTTTTTCCAGTGATCCATCGAATATTATCTAGTGAAGTACAAAACAGAAATGCTAGCCTAAGGAGGTTGTTTCCATAATGGAAGATGTTTTATATAGGGGTTAGTTGTTATTTTTCAGTCCTTTCAGATGTATCTGAGTCTTCATGACCTCAGTTGGGGTTTTCTTGGTAAAGATATTGGACCGTTTGCCATTTTCTTCTCTGGCTCATTTTATAGATGAGGAAATTGAGGTAAATAAGATTAAATGACTTGCCCAGAGTCATACAGCTACTAAGTGTCTGAGGCCAAATTTGAATTCATGAAGTTGAATCTTCCCGATTCTGGGTATGGTACTCTATCCACTGTAGCACCCACTGTCCAAAGCGTCCAAAAAAAAAGAGATTCTATTGATGGTGTCTCTAAATGTACAGATAGTATTGTGTTAATCACACTTAACTCTGTAATAGTACTCTCCCCTAAGCAAAATACAGCATAATGCACAAGAAATTAATTGAACCATTGACACTGAAAAAATTAAGAGTAAGAATAATACATATTGCACAAACAGGGAAATGCAGGTGGATATTACCAATTTAGGACAGGAATTTGTAGACAGACAATAAGCTGTTCTCAGAATTGAACAGGAGATGAAAAATCAGGCTACATCATTTGAATTAGGGCATTTGAGAAACTGTGTCATGCTGTCAATGATCCCAGACTGTTCAAGGATGCAAAAACTGCTCTCTTTAACACTAATATTCTCTCAGGGATGCTAAATGGCAAAACATCATGTAATAAACAATCTCAGGTGGATTAAAATTACAAGTAACCTAAGGGATGATGAATATATAGCTAGTAGGTATGCCTACAATTTGGCATTTTACATAAATATCTTGAATACCTAATAAGTGGCATAAAACTGAGGGAAAGAAAGTAGGTCAGTCATGTAGTAGGAATGAGAAATGACAAGCTGAACTCCCAAGTGCCACATCAATACCCTTGAGATGATAAATAACCCAATGAAGGCTGCCTCTAGGTTGGATAAATCCTTTATGAATGACTTTCGGAACACAAGATTAACCTTTATGCTACTTACTACCTCTGTGATCTTGAATAAATCATTTAACCTTTTTGCTTCCATTTTCTCACCTATCAAAACTAGCGGTTTAAACTAGAGGACTTCTGGGGTCTCATCCAATTCTAACTCAGTGATCCTAGGGGATGGAAGGGTTTGTGTTCAGCTTTGGAATATTAATATAAAGAATACAAAGTATTACTCCATATATATAATTTGTATATAGTCTATATAGCAGAGTGCCTGATATACAATAGATGCATAATAAATGTGGATAAGAAATTCCCACAATTTTCCCCACACAGTCCCATAGCTTATATGGAGAAGTATGGCACACAGTAGTCCAAAGTATTTATTGAACTTAAATCTATCATTTACCAACCCAGTTAAGTATTTGGAGAATTTTTAAAGATAACATCAAATGAGGGGGGTTGACCCAAAATAATAATCCTAGAGTAAGAAGGCATGGGGGGAAGTTGCATTTTTAACATCAAGTGCCTCAACACCTTAGACACCAGAAAACAACCCCCAGGAATCACTGGAACAGCTATTCAATAAATATAAAATAGCACAATGCATTACACTAAAATATCTATATGCACAGTAAAGAAAAAAAACCTGGAACCAAAAAGACCTACCAAAGCTCCTTCCAAGCAAGTTGCATAGTTATACCCACGGCCCATCACCAAAAGAGATCTTTGCTTATAAAGTTCAAGAGCCAAGTCATGTATCTTCTCATCCAAAGACAAAACTTCTTTTATCATCTCTAGAATATGCAGATAAAAGGAAACACTATTATTATTATTTCTTTAGATGTTGCTAATGAAAAACTGTGATATAATTAAAATTTTAAAGAAATCAATGATGACCTTAGTCTTTTTTAAAAATTTAATTTCAAATGTAATTTAGGTTTACATTAGAAAAATTCTGCCTGTTAAACTAAAATTTGTCATGACAGATCCAGGACTTATATTAACAAAGTGATTTCCTTATTATATTTAGCAATTTCATAGTCTATAAAATAAAAATATTACTTCAAATGCAATTTCAAATGTGGTTTTCACCTAAAGAGAATTAAATTTTAAAATAAACCTATTTTCTTCTGCCTTATAATGGAAAGGAAAGAAAACCCTCATTCTCTGTCCAAATCTTATTTTACCCCTATTCTGTTTTAGGTCACAGCTCTATTAGTAGTCTTAATGTGAGCCTAGTTCTAGCTATACATGGCCAGAGATGGGGCTAGGAGGTAAAACAATTCACTTGTCATATAATAGGGACATACCAGCAAACTCCCACATTCCCACTAGTTGTCTACTTTTAAAAATCTCCTTTTCAAAGTTGTTTCCAAATATGACTGGAAATATTTTAGATTTTAAAAATAACTAACATACCAGGTAAACATCTCAATCCATTGATGATTTCTTGTCTTCTGCTTTGCAATGAAATTCGATCTTCAGACATCATCAGGCCAAACATTACTAAGGAGATGAACTGACTGGTATAAGCCTGTAGATAATAGTGATACCAACTCACATTTGTATAGTGATTTTACAGTTAATTGCTTTCACACATATTATCCTAATTTTTGTCTTCAAAACTACCTTCTGAAATAAATAGATTATATATCATATCCACTTTACAGATGAGGAAAAATTTTCCCAGACTGCAGAATTCACTTGTCTGAGGTCATATGATAGAGCTAAAATTGGAATCTAGACTTTCCAATCTCCTAGTTCGTTTTTTTTTTTTACTACTGTAGTATGGTCTCCAAAAAAAGGGGCATTCAAGTAATAATCCATTCTCAAGGTATAATGGTGTGGTTAATGATGGCAATTGTTAATAAAAATTTAGTCACTTCATCTAGCAAACATTTAGGATGCCCTTCTGTCTCAGTCTTTGATTAACTGGAAAATGATACCAATGACAGATACAAAAACTGGAATGAACAAAAATTACCTTTGTGCTTGCCACGCCAATTTCAGGCCCTGCATTGATATGTACACCACAGTCAGTCTCCCTGGATATGGAGCTCCCCACTGTGTTTGTAATACCAACTGTTAGAGCCCGGCGATCCTTGCAGTAACGCAGGGCCATAATTGTATCGGCAGTTTCACCTACAAAGAATGCACATTTCACATTATTAACTTAAACTATTTTTTATTCTATGTGCCTCATGCATGAAATTTACTTTAATCCAATGCAATGTTCATGTATATTGGAAATGAAAATTTGCATTCCCTCAGATTATTTCCAATTTATCCAAAGTATAAAAAGCAAGAATTCCTTAGAATAAAGTTCAAGGACAAGCTACAGTCAGTTATATATGTAAAAAGAGTGTCCTTCTGTGGGTTTTCTTCATACAGAACTTATCAATGTACAATTTCCTCCTTTCAAAGACAAGGAAAAAGAGGCACATATTAGAAACTAGGAAAAAGTTAGTAACTTCTAGGCACAAAGTTATATAGCAGCGTATCCTGGAAAGTAAACCAGAGGTGATTCCCAGTCCATTATTCTTTCTACAATACTACACTATCTCCCACTCCTCCTGGCAAGAGGTGACTGCAAGAAGAAAGTCTAGTACCCACTTACCTGACCCCTAAGCTTGGAGACTCTGCAAGTATCTGGCCTGACCATGAATGACTGAGTATTTACTTGGTCATAAAGTGGTGATCCCATGGGCCACATGCTTTACTAAGCTACACATGTCCATTCGAAGCAGATGTTCTGTATTATGCAATGTAGACTCAACCAAGAGGAGTTTGAAAAAGGAAATAAAAAAAATTCTCCATTCTAAAGATCTACATGGTTTATGTATATGTGCACATATGCACAAATGTGTTTTCATGTGATTCAGAGCTCAAAATAGAAAACTAAAGTGGCCAAAGCCAACATTTGGGAACTGTTTGCCCATTAAATTTTTGTGTTTAAATAAGAAAACCCAAAATGAACAAATGAAGACACTGATAATACTTACCTGACTGGCTTATAAAAAAGCAAACATCATCCCTGAACACAGGTGTATTTCTGTCCAGAAAGTCACTAGCAAGTTCAACCATCACAGGTAACTCTGTCAGTTCTTCCAGCACCTGCCGTGTCTAAAAGTAAAAAATAAAGTCTTAACCTCAAGAGTTGTAGCCAACTGATAGAAGAGCAATTCTACTTTTAATACAAAATCTGATTTAAAAAAATAATTTCATTTTTATGTCAGTATTGTTCTGATTTCACCTAAGTATAGCTAATATAACATCCAAGAAAGGGACTGATTTAATTTTCTTTTCTTTTGTTTTTGCTGAAGCAATTGGGTAAGACTTGCCCAGAGTCACATAGCTAGGAAGTGTTAGGTGTCTGAGATCAGATTTGAACTCAGGTCCTTCCTGACTTCAAGGTTGGTGCTCTATCCACTGTTATCTAGTTGCCTCTGGGACTGATTTAATTTTGCAATGATGAACCAACGGAGTATATGGAAGGAAATGTACTTTGCATTGTGTAATAAGAATCCCAAGTCAAATCTTAAAAGAAACCCAGGCAATAATTATTCAAGAATAATTTCTTATTCTACTTCTTGTCATGATTACTTACAGCAACTGCAGCATGATAACTAGTTCCACAGCCAATGATGATCAGTCGTCTGCATCTTCTTATTTCTTTTAAGTGATCTTTCAAGCCACCTAACAAAACTACAGAACATGAAAATCAGTGTCAGTTCTCTTACTTAAATGAGAATGTTCAGTATTGAAGGCTGAGGCTATAATGTTCATTATAAATTAATTATCTGGATCACCTGTGTTTGTCTCAAAGTTCACTCGACCCCTCATGGTATTGAAAACTGATTCAGGCTGCTCAAAAATTTCCTTCTGCATAAAGGCACTGAAATTACCTAGGTAAACAAACAGGTTTAATGTTAAATGAGTTAATTTTTCCTACTTTTAATTCTATCAGAAAAGACATTTTTACTCCCATGTCAATGACAAAGGGGATTGATAACTTAATATCCTGATTGGGACAAAAAGAGTGAAGAAAAATATTCCAAGAAATCTATACCTATTTAAGTATAAAGTGATTGTTTTCTAGAAAATCAAACAATTTCCCTATTAATAAGTGCTGAACCTAAAGCAGTTCTCCTGGACCAGGAAGGTCCAGGCCTTTGCTTCTCTATTATTTGGGACCTGAAAACCTTTGGGATCCCAGAGCTCCATTGTTCTGTTCATTGAATCACATCTGAAGAAGAAAGCTCTAGTTGGTAAAAACAAAAATACCAGCATGCCAGATTTTACCCTGGACTCTACATGTATCAACTATAGTTTAATCATCTGCTATATCAGTCTATCTCCTATTATTCTGGGTCTTCATCTAGTCATCTAGTTTAACTACTTTAGCTACAAGTAGTAAGCTAAGAGGTACAATAGATAAAGGGCTGGGCCTGGAGCTAAGAAGACATACATTCAAATCTGGCTTCAGACACTTAGTAGGTATGTGGACTTGAGCAAATCACAATTTCTTCTGGTCTCAGTTTCCTAGATTGTAAAATGGGGTTGGTAATAGAATCTACCTCTCATAATTATTGTGAAAATCAACAGAAATAATATTTGTTTAAAAATGCTTAGCTGGCACATAGTAGGTGCTTTATAAATGCTAACTATTATTACTTTGATATGACTGCTTCCTTATTTCCTGTAACCCTTCCTTTTCCTTCCCAATGTTATTCTAAAGTAGTTTTTTCCACTGCCTAGATTATACCACTGAGCCCTTTAGACCCCTCACTCTATTTACTAAATTCCCTATATCCTTAAATTCTCCTACCAAAATCCATTTCAGTCTTTATTTTGTTGTTCTGGCTAGGTTTGGGGATTTTTTTTTCCTTTTTGGTGAGCCAATTGAGGTTACGTGACTTGCCCAGGGTCACACAGCTAGTAAGTGTTAAATGTCTGAGGTCAGATTTGAATTCCAGGGCTGGTGTTCTCTCCAGTGCACCATGTAGCTGTCCCTCAACTCCTTATTTTAATAGAAACCTGGTTTTCCTCTAAGGATGTGTTATCCCTTAAATTCTTCTCTGCTAGTTGGTTATTCTTCAACTTCATGAAAATATCACATGAATAAGATGATAAAATATGTATCTCGAAGTTTTAAGGCAGAGAAAGTAGGCTATAATTAATATTTCAAAAAGAGGGATGGAGATCTCAACTACACTTAGGCTTGCAAAGATAATATAAAAGCAAGACAAGAGCTAGGATTCAGAGCTAGTAAGTACCTTAGAGATAAAATCATCCATTTTAGAGGGGGAAACCAAACCTCACCAAGAGGTTAAGGCCATTTAGAAAGTAAGTAGCTGCTGGAATTTGAGACTTGGTCTTTGACTTTAGATTTAGTGATTTTTTCCCCCCACTTTATCCTGCTGCTTACATGGAGGGAGTTTACCTGAGAAACTTAGGCTAAGACCAAATTCCATTTCTAACATTTTAGAACAGAATTCTAAAATCAATAAGAAATTGTCTGTTCATATCTTTTGACAATTTATCAATTGGTGGTTGTGGTGGGGAAAGCTGTGAATTTGTTTAGCCCTTTTGGAAAATAATTTGTTTTCCAAACTGCGCCCCCAAAGTTATTACCCAGCAATATCATTATTATGCGTAAAGAGAGCAAAGAAAAGAAAATGACCCATACGTACAAACATATTTATAGCAACTCTTTTTGTGATGGCAAAGAAGCAGATTAACATAAATTGAGGAATGGGTAAAGAATAATATATGAATATAATTAATACTATTGTTCTGTGAGAGATCTTGTTCTGGGGCTTATTTTTAGCTAGAGCACTTGGGAGTCACCCAGAGGGGAAAAAAAAACCCTAATATCATTCCTTCTGAGTTCTATCTTCTAGTAATCCTGATATAGCCCTTATTCAGGAAGGGCTAAGTTAAAAATATATCAAATCATGACCTTGAACATGAATCAGGCTATACTTATGGATCTTCAGATAATATACATGCCTTTCATAATTTGCTGTAATTCCATTTGTAAAGTCTGGATGGCTCGAGATGGATCATCACTAGCTGAACGTTTCACTCGATGAATGGAGAGCTTCCCATCAGCAACGGCTGCAATGTCATCATCTTCAAGGAAAATTACTCTGTTGGTATGTTCAATAATAGCACTAAAGGAACAAAAATAGGTTTCAGAATTCAGATCTATCTCTATTATTTCAGTGCTGTTAAATTCAATAATTTATTGGGAAAAAAAACCAGTGCTCCATTGGTACTATTTTTGAGAAATATCGAGAAATCACAGTAAAATCTACAAGAGAAATCTCTTTCTAATACAGAGAGTATAAGATTGGCTATGAGATAAATGATAAGCTTTTATATGGGAATGCCTGGGTACACATAAAAACAGACTAGTGTGCTAGTGTGGCTGCTTGGGATCTGGAGTTCAGAGACTAGGTTGTTTTTCTGGTTGTCATAGCCACTATTTCTCTTACTTCCTTACTGCATTTCCTACTTGCTTGTATTCTCCCTCTTCTGTGAGGTTCTGAAGCAGGAGGAAAATGGAAGTGAGTCTAATGACTTTCACTCCATAGTGGAGGGTCCCTCCATGACCTTGTAGATTTTCCTAACCTGGTCCTGATAGTACTCCTATATGGCAGAGCTCAGTTTCTATTAGGATTAAATGAGCTATTTTTTCCTTCCTACCCCTGGGAATCTCTCACTTGCTCTTTTACACTGAAAGGCAAAAGCAAAGACAGGAAAAAAAAATCAATTGAGATTTAAAACTTCTCTGACCATTTTGTTTCCTACTGTTTGGCCTGTAGTGTGTGGGGTAAAGAAGGCAAAAAATTAAAGATTTTAATTTTGAGAGAAAGTACCTCAGGCCACTAGTCCTTAAACCCTTACACTGATCCTTTATGGCACATTGTAGGGATGGGGGAGCAAGGTCCAGTTAGAAAGGTGATTCATTTATTTTTTTAAAGGGCTATTTGTATTTTGGGGGTAAGAGGAAGGGTTATCTAAAGAAGCCTCCTTTTTTGTTCTACTTCATCAATCTAAAACAAAGTATTTTGCATAAAATATAATTTGCAGTTTCCTAATGATTAGTGACTTGGAGCATTTTTCCATATGACTACTATCGATAACTTTGATTTCTTCCCTTGAGAATTTTTTATTCATATTCTTTGACAATTTATCAATTGGTGATACTGGTAGGGAAAGCAATTTGCTTTCCAAACTATAACCAAAAGTTATGCATATTCTTTGATCTAGCAATGCTATTATTAAGCCTAAAGAGAGCAAAGAAAGCAAAAGGACCCACATGTACAAAAATATTTACAGCAGCTCTTTTTGTGATAGCAAAAATTGGGGAATGGATGAGCAGAATATGGTACATGAATGTAACAATACTCTTGTCTTCTGAGAGTGATGAAATAGTTTCTGAGAAAACCCAGAAGACTTATATGAATTGATGCAAAGTAGAGTGAGCAGAACAAGAACAATACATACATATAACATTATAAAAACAGACAATCTTGAAAGACTTAATAACTCTGATAAATGTAATGACTAATTATAATTCTATAAGACTTATAATGAAGAATTCTATCCATTCTCTGGCAGAGAAATGATGGACTCAACATGCACAAAGGGACACAAATTTTTGGACATGAACTCATGTGGAAATTTGTTTTGCCTGACTATGTATATTTATTATTGACTATGCATTTCTTCCAGTGGGGCTGGAGGAAAGGAAAATGGAGATGAGAAGAAATAAGTATTTAATTTAAAAAATTTAATGAATTAGAATTACATCAAAAGCTCTTTGCAATGTTTGTATTCTTAAAATTAAGTCTTTAAGTAAAAGATCAAATTTGGTTAAGTTTTGGTTTCTTAAGTTTGGTCAATAAAAAGAATGTCTTTTGTGATTGAGTATTCATTAAGTATTTACCTTTTTAAAAATAATACAATTTCCTGGGTGCATATCCTACTTATATGTATTATATATCTCTATAAAGTTAAGAGAGATTCTATCCCATACCTTTTTTTTATTATTCCTATAGGGAAGTTAATTTCATTAGACAATGAAGACTTTTCTATTTGTCTTCCACTGAGATCTTCCTATATCTCCCTGTTTTTCAGGAAGTCAACATTGAAGATGGAGTCACTCTTTGTGACCTTCTCCAATTTATTTTACAAATGAGGAAACTGGGTTAAGTGACTTTCCCAGGGTCATATGGCTAGAGGCCAGATTTGAACTCAGGAGGATGAATCTTCCTGACTTTAGGTCTGGCATTCTATCCATTGTGGCACTTAGTTTGTCTCTGTTGAAGATGGAGGTCAGTAGAAGACTAGTATTATAGAATTTGAAGCCACATAATTCTTATCCTAAATAGTGGGGATCCATAATGAAGTAGGAAGAAAGAAAAGAGAGAAACATAAAAAACAATAATATAAAGCTGCTTTTCTGTAATGGAGTTGCCTTTTTTTTTTTTTTTTTGGTTGGAGGAGAAAGAGGCTTTTACAGTAATTTTCATTTTGAATCTTTCTGTCTTCATATACCATAATTTATTCAGCCACTCTCCAATTGATGGATATCCATTCAGTTTCCAGTTTCTAGCCACTACAAAAAGGGCTGCCACAAACATTCTTGCACATGTGGGTCCCTTTCCCTCCTCCAAGATCTCTTTGGGATATAGGCCCAATAGAAACACTACTGGGTCAAAGGGTATGCACAGCTTGATAGCTTTTTGAGCATAGTTCCAAATTGCTCTCCAGAATGGTTGGATCCGTTCACAGTTCCACCAACAATGTATTAGTGTCCCAGTTTTCCCACATCCCCTCCAACATTCGTTATCTTTTCCTGTCATTTTAGCCAATCTGACAGGTGTGTAGTGGTACCTCAGAGTTGTCTTAATTTGCATTTCTCTGATCAATAGTGATTTGGAGCACCTTTTCTAGTGTGACTAGAGATGGTTTTAATTTCATCATCTGAAAATTGTCTGTTCATATCCCTTGACCACTTATCTATTGAAGAGTGGCTTGATGAATCTTTTCTGTCTTAAAATGGAAAGGAAATGGGATTTACTTAAATTCCAAATGAAATATTATTATTTTTAAAGGAGACAATAGCCGTATACTAACTATTGTACCGATGTTGTGTTGACTACTCAATTACATCTATAAAATTTCTACTGGACATTCTACATATTGATCACCAAGAAAATGACTCTTCATTCACAGATTAAAGAAATAGGATCAAGTCCAGAAGTCAACATTTAAGCTTTATAATACAGTTCTGGAGAAAGGACCATATTAATACAAACAAAGCTTTCAATGAGCATATGTGATGAAATGGTAAATATTTAGTAGGCATTTGAGAGTACAGCTAGAATGATAAGATAAATAATACAATGAGGCATTTTGGGAGGTGTAATGTTTAGACAAGAAATAATCATTGATCTCATAGAATTTACTGTAGGGGATTAAGACACAAAACACCAAGACATGGCAAGTTTTAGTTCTTCATGAAATAACCACAATGTTGTACCTGTCAAGAAAACTTGAGAACTTTGTCAGTCCTAAGAAGTAAAGAAATAAAATTTCCTACTACCTTGCATCAGAGGCGAAGAAAAACTCTACTGCTTTATCCCCAACAGCATGAAGACAAGTTGAACTATCAAGTCTCTTCATCCTTGTTTTACATATATTCTTCACATTCTCAATATTGCCTACAAGTAAAATCATTTCATTGATTTCATAACTCTAAACCATTCAGTGTATTAAAATTAAAACATAAATAGCATGCACTAAATATGGGGTGAACTTAATCATGAATTCAGTTATTTTAAGAGACTGACACTGGGAGAAAAATATTAATTTTTTAGGTTATTAGCTGTAGCTGTCAAATTCTGAAACTAATTACAAATCTCAAAATTTTGTACAAAAATATTTAAACTGCTTAAAAATAAGATTTAGAAAAACTGGATCATGCCTGCCAAGTCATCTAATGATCATAAGAAAGTTAGACACTTACATGCATTCCATCTTTCTCCCTCCCTTCCCTTTACATCCTTGCCACATATTAATGCTTTCATATTTCCCAAAGAACTGGCATGCATTAAGTATATCTGCTGAGTCTTGAGGAACTGGCCAACAACTTTAACATGCTTTATAAATAACTTACATGTCCTATATAATATGGGGATCTGTTCAGTAGAAAGTTTATATTTACTACGAACTCCAATGAGCAGTGGGCTCCCTCTCCTGTTAATGTAACAATGAATAACATTAAACATAAAATATTTTGCATATATAGGTATATACTGAGACAACTACCTTTCATTAAGAACAAATTTTGAATTTGGAGGAAAATATTAGAGTTTTAAGAGCAGGATGCCCCCAAACAAACTGTTTCAAACAGCATCCTTTCCATTCATTACCCAATTCAGAGTGTATGAAAATTCCAAGTTTCATATTTGGTATATGCAGTACAATGTACTAAAACCAATGAATTTTTTTCCTTGACCTTATGTTTTTAGGCCCAGATGAGGTAACTCAAAGAGCTTTACAAATCTGTGATTTTAGTAATATTACAAAAATTTTCTGAAGCATACAGACTGTAATGTTATTAAATTTATTTCATAAGGAAAGTAGTCGGATTCACTTTTAGATTTATCTACAAGTTCAAGAAATGAAAATAGTTTGGATAACAAACTTATCTATTTCCCCCAGCCTGGGCCCTAGCTACTCTACACTTATGCCAATATACAAGAAATATCTCCTTGCTGACAATGCAGTTTCTCTGATTTAGAGGCAACATTCAATTAGAGAAGTGTTTGTTTTAATTTACTAGTGTTCTTCTACAAAAATCTAACTCATATTTCTTTTGTCTTTTAAACAAATTCCATGTTTCAGAATACACATCAGCAAAGAGCATTTCATCTTAAAGCTTATAATGAATTCAATATTCAAAATAGCCATCAATTTTGAAAAATTACCTATGCATATGTTTTGCAAATAAAAAGCTTTAATAAAAAAAATTTAAAACAGCCAGATAATGCTTAGCCAGAATCTTTTTATTAGAGTAAAATTTCAGTCATCTCTAACAAATATATGAAGTTTTTTTTAATTGCCTTTAAAGAAGAAAGGAAGAATTTTTAAATCTACAAAGAATTCTGTCTCTTGTAATATGAATTCCAAGGCAACATTTGTGTAAGATATTTGTTTAGAAGGCTTCTAAGCAACTTAGATGAATAAACTATTCATTCCTTTGATGCCACATGAATCTAGCCCACATACATTCCTTTTGATCTGTTTAAATGAACCAACAAAGCTCTAATAAGACTTTGGTGATAATCCAACTGCCTTTCAGATATCTCAAGTTGGATGTCTAGTACACATATTAAAATAAACATGTCCAGAATAGACTTCATTATCTTTCCCCCTAAATCCTTCCCCTCTCCTTTTTTTTACTGTAGAGGGCAACATCATCCTTCTAGCCCCCAAGTTATTTTTGATTCCTCACTATCTCTGCTCCCTCCTGCCCCCCTCTAGCCAATTTGTTGCTAGGGCCTCTCAATTTCAATAGGGCCTTTCAATTTGCAACATATTTTATATGCCCCCTTTTCAACCAACTCCTTTGGCTCCTTATGTCTATAGGATCAAATACAAAATCCTCCATTTGGCTTTCAAAATACTTCATGACCCACCCCCTCCTATCTTTCCAGTCTTCTTACATCTACACCCTACCACCAATTCTTCAATCTAGTGACACTGACTTCTTGGCTATTGCACACATAAGATACTTAGTTCTCTTGATTCCTGGCATTTTCTCTGACTCCTCCATGCCTAAAAATGCCTATTCCTTCTCCACTCTGCCTAGTGACTTCCCCAGCTTTCAAGTATCTCATCTTTTATAGAAAGCCTTCCCTAATTCCTCATATTTCTACTGCCTTCTAATTATTTCCTATTTACCTGATACATAGTTTGCTTTATATACATTTCTTTGCATGTTATCTCCCTCATTAAGTTGTAAACTCCATGAGGGCAAGAATTATCTTTTGTCTGTTTTGTATTTGCACAGTTTAGCACAGACCTCGGCTACACAATATGAGTCAGGCACCCCATAAATAGATTATATAGAGGGAGTCTGTGAAACATAGTGATTACATAAAAATTAAACAATACAAGTTCCTGAAGGAATTTGTAATTCAACAGGTAGACTATGATTCAGCAGCGTACAATCAGAGCTCAAAAAAAAAAAAAAAGTTTGCAAGACATACTTTTAAGTTGAATCTGTATTAACATTTTCTCCATCCTTTTCCAGAAAATCTAGATTCTGGTCTTATGGCTCTATTGCTTCTAGCTATTTGACAATAGGTAACACAAAAAACCTTCTTTATGCTTATTTGCTCATCCATACATAGAGATAAAAAGATCGTATTTGTAATCGTGCTTTAAAAACTTTGACATGTTATAAAACATGAGGCAATGATATTATTAGCGAGACACTATAGTGCAGTGAATAGACCCACTCTCAGATACATATTGGATGTATGATGTGGGGAAAATGAGCTCCTCAGGCCTGTTTCTCCTCCCCACCTCCCCCAACAATTCACTAATACAGAGAGTTGCACAAGAGTTTCCTATCTGCATCCCTAGTGGGATTTTTCTCACTGAGAGTTCTTTATACCAATGGAATCATAGGTCCAAACCAAAAATAAATTTTATGAGTGAGAGAGGAAGTAATATTGTCGCAGGTCCAAGAAAGCTGCAAGGCCAACTAGAATAACACCTACTCTTCTTTATCTGGGTGATTAGCACACAGATATAGATAAGTACCTTTTCTTCCTTCATTAACATAGACTTAACCTTCCAAAGTAACAGAGAAAAAGAGAAAGGATTCTCACATCAATTTTCCTTAAACTCAGAGTTCTAGCCACAATAAAGGAAAGGAAAAGAGTGATTCCTTCTATTCATCTATTTTGCCTAAAGACAAAGAAAGGTATCAAATGTAGGATCTGAGTACTTTTTAAACATTAAAACACAGAAACCCAAACAAATTTCAAATAGCACTATCATTCAATTTTCCCTTCCCAACGCCCTATATTTCTGGAGAGAGAAAGAAGAAAACCAAAGCTCTAATTTCACTTTCAATTTGGTCATTTTCAAATTTAAATATACATTTTAAAGTAATTAATAAAAACACTTTTACTTAAGCTTGTTTATGATTTTGTCATTGTTTTTTCCAGTCATTTTGGCACTGTGCAACTCTTTGTGACTCCATTTGGTTTTTTTTTTTTTTTTTTTTTGGCAAAGATACTGGAGTGATTTGCCATTTTCTTCTGTATTTCATTTTGCACATGAGGAAACTGAGCAAACAGGGTTAAGTGATTTGCTCAGGAACACATAGTTACTAAGTTATCTGAGTTTATTTATGTGTTAGTTCTCAAACCATTTTTCCTCACAAAGAATAAAATGATTATACTGGATTTGTTATTTAAAACTTAAGGTATAATTTAAAGTGGTCCAATCAATTCCCAAAATTTTATTGTTGTTTTTTACAATATAAAATACAAATGCATTTAAAAAGCTAACCTGGTAGTAACGGCTTCTCCTGGGTAATGGATGCTCTTGAAAACCAAAGCAAATGCTCCTTCCTGGAATCATACATAACAGAACTTGAGGAAAATGCACATATGGCTAAAAACAATCACCAGCCCCTTGTTCATTTATATATATGCAACAATACTCAAGCAATAATTATCGGTAGAGAAGGATAAAATGACAAAATTCTAAACATATTAATAAAAGACACATTAATAGTACCTTATTGAATATAAGTATTTAATAGATGTAT
The DNA here is from genome assembly GCA_023553655.1 of Myrmecobius fasciatus. Classification (NCBI taxonomy): domain Eukaryota; kingdom Metazoa; phylum Chordata; class Mammalia; order Dasyuromorphia; family Myrmecobiidae; genus Myrmecobius; species Myrmecobius fasciatus. The sequence goes on along the minus strand of JAJPUD010001269.1, from coordinate 203,892 downwards.
GCTGATAATAATATCTGGAGTGGATCAAAGGAAAGGAAAACAATTCTAAACTCTAAGCAATATTCATTCATATGTACATATATATAATATACACAGCTATGTATATTTATCAGAGATTCCTATATATAATGATTTAAAATCGACTATTTACATTTCCAAGCTTTTACAATTCTATCCTATATCTGCTTACCATGACCACATAGCTAGATGTGACTAGGAATTGAAGTCCTCAGATAGATCTTCAAGCCTAAATTATCCTTTTCAGAAATACAGGGAAAGGAGAATTCTGGGAATGTCTGTTTCTGATTAAACCTTCCCTTACCATGTTGTTTTTTATCAAACAACTAGAAATTGGCAAAAAGCTAAGATACAAGTTGGGAAAACAAAACAAAACAAAAAATCTTCCTGGAAACAGTAGATGACATCACTGGTATAGAAATGACTTCACCCCACAGACAATGAAAATAGTTAAGCCTTCTTTGTTTAGAGATGGCTTGCAAAAGGAACTAGACTAGAAGACTTTGGAAGATACTAGAGTCAGCCTTATCTTGGACTACAAGTGAATTGTATTCCTTGAGATTCATGTGCTTTCTTCAATGGGTATTGCTAGTGCCTGTCACTGATCTGTCTAAAGTGTTCAAAAAATTTCCTTTCCTTCTCATCGTTACTAATATATTACCTTAGATGAGTGTTTTTCTCTTTGGACTTCGGTTTGCTTGCTTATAGAATAAGGGGTGGTTCTTGTCTTTTTGGTTCACATATAGAGAGAAACAAGGTCTCTGCTTTTTAAATATCTTGATTTTGATTATAGGTCATAAAAAGATACACATAAAAATAGAATAAATGCTTAATAATGATGGGTGATTATGCTGGCATTCTTATTCTCTTTCTCATTCTTTATCTTCTTCTTAAGGGGTTACTTTTTTGTTACTGTTCACTAAAAAAACTTCATGTATCTTATTTTTTAAAAATTTAATTGAAATTTAAAATTTATAAGACACAAATGATATGCTATCAATTACTGTCAACAAGTATTACTTTAGTACTACACAAAAGGTACAAGAGAGAAGGAAATATTTAAGCAACATTGGTTGTTAGTAGAAATCTGTATTTCAATTAAAGTCATTAAAGTCTTACTGTGTGGTCATTATTTTTAGCTTTTTATTTGTATTTCTAAGGAAGATGATTTCTTCCAATATCAAGATTCAGTAACTATGTAAAATGAAGCACTTTCAAATTGAAGGAGATTTTCTTTCCAGATAGCAGTATTTCAAAATTATCTACTATATCACATAAAAGATTAGACACTAAAATTTGATATCAGAATTAAGGTAGCATTTTCCAGGATTGTAATTTCTAATAGAAAAGAAGTTAAGACTGACCAATATTTGATGCATTATCATATCTGTAATTCTCTTATTAATATATTTTTATTAGTATTAATCATTTTACCAGTGAAAAGATGACTCTTACAAATTATATATTCCATGGTGTATTTAGCAAAGGAGTAAAAAGTAATTTCTTTGTGTCAGAATATTAATCTGAAAATATCAAAGTATGTTAAAACTTCACATTGAAGAAGCAATTCTATCAATCCCAGTTGAGGCCTATTTTCCCTATATTTTCTTATTTTGTTCTCTCAGAACTTCCCTTGCTACTCAACCATACAAGCAATCATCTATAATACATTGAGACAATTTCTGTGGATTGATGAACATTTATCTGTATTACTGAATTAGAATGTAAAGGTGTAATGTGACTTACCAACTGCTGGATGACTCTTTCTACCAAGGTTGAGAATCTGATATCTTCACTTTCTCTGTTATCATACACATATTTAATCAGTTTTGCAATGGTTTCTGTATCAGTTTCAGACTCAAACTCATAGCCTTTGGTTTCCTGAAATATTTAATTGAATATGCAACATCAGCTAACCATTGTAATACATTTGATGTTCCAAATATTTTAATAGATTCGCCAGAATTTCCTCTTCCCCACCTCCCTTAGTTTAGGATGACTTTAGGTAAAAATAAATGTATTTTCTAAACCTGATCTATTTATCATAGCATGGAAGTAAGCACAAGGACTTGAAACCTATACCAAAGAAGTATAAGATTCTTGAGCTCCTTCTAAACTGGAAGAGTTTTAACTTCAGGACCAGTAAAATATCATCTTTTGTATGCCAGTCTAAATTTATAGTATAGAGCAGAAAGGGATGATCTCATCTAACCTCATCACTTTATAAATGAGAAAATAGATTCAGAGAAGTGTATTGTCCAAGATCGCATGTATAGTAACTTGAAGATCTAGGATGTGAATTCAGATCCTTCATTGTAAATCCAGTTCATATTTCATGTTGCCTCTCAGAGATCACTACCAGATCTTTACTCTCAAACTTGTTTTCTATAACTCTCCTCCTTTTCACAGTTAAAATCCTGGAAAAAAGCTATCTACCCTCTTTGTTAATTATCTCTATTTCCTCACCTCTCACTTTTCAACCTTTTGTTGAACTTTACCATTTAATTCAATTTTTTTCTTTTTATAATTAGCAGTGATCTCTTTATTGCCTTATCTGGACCTTTTCTCTACATTTTTCAACATTTCACACTGTTGACTCTTCTTCTAGATACTGTTAGTTAGCCTTATCTAGCTTCTCCTGAGTTCCTATCTTACATTATCAATTACCTAAAGGACATTTTGATTTGAATGCTCTGGAAGCATCTCAAACACAACATGTCCTAAATATTACTCATTAACTTTTCCCACAAACCTACCTTCTCTTCCAAATTTCTCTATTTCTGCCAAGGGCACAATTATACTTTTGGTCACCAAGATTCAACACCTTGGAGTCAGTCATATCCCTTGTGTACATGAGATGAACCATCCCTCATCCCACTTACCCAATCATCAGTTGCCATCTCTCTGAAATATCACAATTGCTTCCTAATCAGACTTCCTGCCACAGTTCTCTTCTTTGTTCAAACTATCTTCCACAAAGCTGCCAAAGTGAATTTCCTAACACCCTGGTCTGATCATGTTAATCCCCTAGATCAATAAATACCAATGATTCCCTATTTATTGCCTCTAGAATCAATTATGGAATCCTGTTTGGTGATTCAAAATTCTTTACAACTTTGCTCTACTCCTCCCTTTCAGCCTTATTATATATTATTCTCCTGTCACACTCTCTACTGACCAGTCAAACTGGACTTCTGGTATTTTTCATTCACTAGATTCTATCTCCCCTCTCTGTTCCTTTATGCTATCTGTCCCTATTGCCTAGAATACACGCCTTCTTAATTTTTATTTTGGATAAATCCTTAATTTCCATCAAAGGTCAACTTGAATATTACCTTCTGCAAGAAGCCTTTCCTGATAAGTCCCAGGTTCAGCTGCCTCCTTGCTGCCTAAATTAGTTTGTATTTCTAAATGTTTATAAACATGTATATTATGGCATTTTGTTTTGCTTGATAGAATATGTACAACATATCAAATTGTTTACTGTCTCACGGATGGAGGAAGTGAAGAAGTGAGAGAGAAAATGAATAATGTAAAAAACATTTTAAATATTAAAAATTGTCTTTATAAGACTTACATAAAACCGATGCTGAGTTAAGTGAGTAGAACCAAGAGAACATTGTACACAGTAGCACCAAGATTATGTGATGATCAACTGTGACAGGCTTGGCTCTTTTCAACAATGCAATGATTCAAGGCAATTCCAAGACTTGGGATGGAAAATGCCATTCACATCCAGAGAAAGGACTATGGAGACTAAATGTGTATCAAAGCAGAGTATTTTTCTCTTGTATTTTTTCCCTTTTGGTCTGATTTTTCTTGCACAACATGATAAATATGGAAATATATTTAAAAGGATTACACATATTTAACGTATATCAAATTGCTTGCTCTCTTGGGGAAGGAGGAGATGAGAGGGAGAGAGAAAAATTTGGAAGACAAAGTCTTACAGAAATGAAGAAAACTATCTTTACATGTATTTGGAAAAATAAAATACTATTGAGAAAAAAATTTAAAAACCTTACTGTGAAAAAAATTGTTTTTATATGTAACTAGGGAAAAACCAAAATATTATTAGCAATAAAACAGGTGACCTAGAATTAAAAAACAAACATGTATATTGACACATATATATGTATTCACAAATGTTGACTCTCTCATAGAATGAAAGCTGTTTGAAGTCAAGGTCTATTTCAGTCTGGATTTTATATCTCTAGCACCCAGGAAGTGTGCCTGACATAGAGTAGGTACTTACTAAGTGACTGTTGATTGTTTAGAGAGTCATTAAGGTCTGGTGGATAGAGTTCTGGATTTAGAGGAAGGAAGACTTGGGTTTAATCCCTGTTCTATCCTTTATGTCTTATGCTATCTTGGGGCAAATTCCTTATCTATGGCTTCAGCTTCCTTATCTACAAGGAGTTTGGATTAAAGGGCTTCTAAGGTCCCTTTCAGCTCTAGTTCTGACCTGATGATGGGCTGGTTACATGGTGATATATTTTTCAGGCACAGAGATTTTTGAAGAGTATCCTCCAAACTGTAGAAAAGTTTTAATTTTTGTCAGCAGAGGAAGAACTGCATGTTGACAAAATATGAATTTTGGAGGCATCAAGGTGGTGCAATAGGTAGAGCAATGGGCTTGGAGTCAGGAAAAACCTAAATTCCTATCAGGCTACTGACTAAGGTTATGACCCTGAGCAAGCACTATAGGATTCAGCATGTTATGATGGAAAGAGCATTGGACTGGCATAGTTTGGAGACTTTAATTTTAGTCCCGTATTTACCACTGATAAACTCTGTGACATTAGGCAAATTCCTACACTCTCTGAACTTAATTCTTTGTTCACAAAAACAGGCACTTTTGGCTTAGGCCACTTAACAATTCAATAATTTAACTAATAAATATTAAACACCACTATTAAGCAAAACATTGTTCTAGGTGCTGGGATAAATACAAAATTGAGAAGAACCACATACTACTAAGAACAGACCTGTTATGCAATGAATAAGTGTGCTTAAGTACATAAGAAAAGTGGAAACATTGCTAAGCATAACAATGATTTCTGGATAATTTAATCATTTTATTAATAAGGCTAACAGGTTATTAATAAAAGGATGGTCATTTGGCCTTCTCTCTTAGACCAAAGACAATCATGGCTGTCAAGCTCACAGTTTTTTTACCTTTACGTTTTCAATGAGGGGCTAAGGATGAAGAAATTATTTCTGTAGTCAGAACACCCACAGCCTTGGGCTATCTAGATAAAAGGATCCATCTCCACCCCAGTTTGAGTAGAATATTACACAGCTTCCCAATCTTAGATTATATTCCTAGTAAGGCTGGGTGGGCTCTGACCAAGATAGAGGAGAGGTTAATGCAATCTCATTATCAGTAATATTCTTTAAGAGACATTAAAATCAGGATTTTGGAAAATAGGGAGAGCTCTGAATTTGAATGAAAATATTAGTTATTAAAAATCATTTCTCACATAAGTGAGATATGAGGGGAGAAAAATCAATACAAATTGGAGGTTAGTATCAGAGGGGGCTTCCATTCAATGATGACATTTGGATTAGGCTGTAAAGAAAGGGCAGTTATTCAAATGAGGAAAGTAAAAGTGGGAGAAAGAAGGCTTTACTACAACCATAGCATAATCAAATGCAAAGAATGAGACAATGAATTCATTTTGACTTGGATATAAATTGTACAAAAGGGAAAGAATGATATAGCTGGAAAAGTAGGTTGGAACCAGACTAAAGATGAAAATTTATTTAGCAGACAATGGGAAGTCACAGATGGTTTCTGAGTAGAGAAGCCATATAGTCAAAACTATGGCATCAATATGAGAATAGACTGGAAAGAAGGAAGAATGAAAACACAGAAACTAATTAGGAAGTTATTATAGCAGTCTAAACCTGAACAGGTAAGAACTCAAACATAGTGGATAAAACAATAGTAGAGAATGAGAAATAAATCTAAGATGTTGTAGGAATAGAATACAGGTAATTGTAATTAATTGACTGGGAGAGATGAGAAAAAGGGGAAAAATCAAAAGGAATATTTAGATCATAAGTCTAGGTAATTGAGATGGTTGTATATTCAAAATAAATAAAGAATTTAAGTGAAAGAGGAGGTTTTTAGGGGATGATGAGTACAGTTTTGGAAATGCAACATTCAGATAGAGTCAAGGATATAAAGTTGAAATACTGAAGAGATTAAGAATAAAGATAAAAGTATGGGTTATTTGCTGAGGGGTGATATTTATAAATGATTCCTATTTTATGGCCTTATTTGTGGATTAGTTGCATATTTTATTTATTTTTATTTGTTGAGAATGTAATCAAGTTTACAATGAAATAAACAAAAAAAGGTCTCCAGATTTGGAAAGCGTTATTCTAAGCCAGTGGCTGATATCAAGCTTAGGATAGCAGGTTAAACTACTTCATTTTGTTAACTTGTCCTTTCCTTATTGATCCTTTATTTTCTCATAGTTCCTCACTTTCTTCAAAAGAACAATTTGTAATCTGGGAGAATCTTATTCATTAAATCCCATCCATCTCTAAACCTATAATGACAAAGAATGTTCAGTATGTTAAAGTTTAACTTCCAAGTCAATGATTAACCATGACATACCAGGAATTTCCTTAGATCCTTGTAATTTGTGATGATTCCATTATGTATAACAACAAATTCTGGAAAAAAATGCAATTATGAAGATATTAGAATAAATGACAGAATAATCTGAATAATTCTCAGAACATTTCTGTCCAAGAAAACAGAAGTTGTCACTAATGTCATTTAAAATAAATGATCAGAAGAAACATTACATTCTAAAAGGAAATTTCATTTGTTCTAATGTAACTGAAATCTAATTTATAAACTATAAATTAAGCTTTCAACTATATTTGTTAAAATATACTATCTTTCAAATTATAAAAAAAAACTAATAATAGAAAAATAGTCACTGGAACAGAATAGAAAACTAGGAAACAGAATATAATATGTATTGGAAGATATAAGTGTTTGAGAATGTAGGACTGAAAAACCTTAAATAAAAGAACTTTTATTTAATAAAAACTTGAGGGTGAGGAAATTGGATCATAGCTTGGCATAAATGAATTTTGAACCACATCTTAAATTAGAAGAAAATTAATAATCAAGAAGAGATTTTATAAAAATCTAACATCTAGACTCTGTATCAAACTAGCATAGTTTCCCACTATAGGAAAAATCATAAATTTGAGTGTTTTTATATAGAAATGTACAATTTCATTCAAAGATTCAAAGGTTCAAAGGTTCAAAGACCTAGGGTTGTAAGGGACTTTAAAGGCCCAACCCTTATTCTAAAGTTGAGGAAACTGAGGCCCGGGGAATTTAGGGAAATTGCCCAAGCTTAGAAAAATAGAATTCATTAGAAAAAAAATTTGAACACAGATCTTCTCCAGAGCCAGCACTCTTTCTACTGTTCTATTATAAATGAACAGCCACTATCTGGGCAATTTTTGTGATGACATTTATAGTAGAGGTCCATTGTTAGCTCCCCATTTAGTTTAATGAAAAGGCCCAGTCCTGTAATCCTATTCAGAGGGTTGCCAATAGGTTCTAAATCTTTCAGATAATAAGCTCTTGACCAAATTCTCTGATGCTTCACTGCCCCCTGGTGTTCCATCTTTCTCTAGTAAGATGCAATATATTGGGTAAAAGGAGATGAGGTAATGTCAATTTTCTTTCTCTTTCCTCCCTCCCCCTTCTCCCTCTAGATAAAGGTATATATATATATATATATGTATATATGTATATATATTGCAAAAGATGCATTTCCACACAACAAAAGAACTTAATTAAATTTATATAGGTTTGCATGGATTCACAGAGGAACTATTTTATGGTATTTGCTTCTGGAGAGAATGACCTACCATTTTATGCATTTTTAATGCATAAAATTTTACCATATACCTATTCTCTAGGTCTTGACACAGTTAAGTATCTTCATGTATCATCTTGTTCTTTTTCCAGTTGGAATTTTTTTTTTTGTAACTACTCATTACAAATTGGTCAGAATAAGTGAAAAGTATACAGAATAAGAAAGTTTATGAAACCATTTACTTTTATTAGCATTTCCATATCATAAAACAATACATACCATTAGTTTTGTCTGATCTTTGAGGATGACTGTTCACAGCATTGGGGACTCCATGAGTGGCCCAGCGAGTGTGAGCAATGCCAAAGTGTGTTTCAAATTCTACCTTTAAATCCATTCCATCTTGTTCTATAGTAAATAATAATGATAATCCTTTATATTTGCATTTTACTGTACTGTGTACAAAATATGGTCACATATATGATGTCATTTGTTCCTCCTAACAATCCAGTCATACAGGCAGGACAAGTATTATCCTTGTTTTTCATTTGGGGAAATATAACCTCAAAAAGATTGCCTGGTCATAGAGCTACAGCTAGAAGGTATCCACAAGAGGCCAACTAGTCTAATCATTTCATTTTACAGATGAGGAAACTGAGATCCAAAGAGAATAAATGCTTTGCTCAAGGTCACAATAGTAATAAGGTCAAATGACTAATAAATAGTACAACTAAGACTTAAACTGTGATCTTTTGACTTTCATTGATATCTTTTCCAGTAAAAATTTTTTAAAGTTTTAAAAATTACAATAAAGTTAGAAGCCATTATTTGATTTCATTTAGTTTCAGAAATACATTGTCTTTCAGAGAGATTTTTTTCAAACATTATTTTTGCAGATAATAGAATTATTCTTTATTTCTTTAAGCTGTGCCATTTTTTGTTAGGAGTAAATATTTCTTATGAAAGGATAAATTAACAAACTATTTCCAATATCATTCATTATAATAATTCAGATTTTTCTACTTACTGTAAAGCTCTTCATCCAGGGCCTTGACTTTTCCTCTTTTCTTTACTAACTTGATATGCCTTTCTTTGTCTTCGTTATTATTTCCATCGATTGCCACACCTGTAATTTAAGAACGACTATATTCATATAATTTAATTTTTGTTTAGCTTTCATTACCACAAAGTTTTATGGTTTATCTATATCTATGAATATTTAATTTTCTTAGAAACAAAGGTTTTGTTACTAACTCATAAAATAATGTAAAATAGAGAACGTACAATGGTTCAATAATAAGTTTATCCAGCACTAGATCTAAAGTTATCATATTCAAGTAGAGAACCTAGGAAAGGCATTAAAAAATTCTTTACTAGTAATACCAATATATCTATTTTTAATTGTAAAACCTTGCTTTTTAATCTAATATATGCTATGTGTTTATCTCCTACATTTTAACTTAATAGAGGGACCTTGGTTTGTAGTTCAATTCTTTCTGTTCATTAACTTTGGGTTAAAAAAAATACACACACATGCATAGAAACACATACATACATGTGTGTATGTGTATGTGTATGAAAGAAAAGAGAGAGAAAGAAACAGGGAATACTCTTCCTTCTTCCTTTCTCCCCTCCAGAGGATTTGACACTTTCCTGGGATCTAAGCCTTTCAGAATTGTGGTTTTCTTATGCCTCAACTCTTCCCTTTCCCAGGCTTCCTAGAACCCAATCCTATTTGATTTCTCACAAGACTTGGATGAAATTGGAGTTACCAACTCTGTTCCTTCTGCTGAGATGGAGAGTCATGAATACTAAGCCTTATCAACTGCCCTTTCACTATACTCTCCAAACCTTTAACACTGTCACCAGGCCATCTAATATAGTTTAAGAATCTCCGGGATTAGGTATCTATCACACTATACTCTTAAGACTTCTGGGTTTTTCCATCTGCCCTGTAGCTGAATTTACTTTTATGTGTTGTCTGAGTGCGAACTCTTTGAGAGTAATGATTATTTTGCTTTGTCTGTATTTTATTCTCAGGGATTAGCACAGTACCTTAGCACACAGTGCTTAATAGTACCTTTTCATTCATTCACTTATATATATATTAAACTTTATATATATTATGCTTTATTTAACAAATATTTTATATAATGTACTGCCTAGAGATAGAAATATAGGAGAATATTTGGCACCTATTATTCTTGCTATGCCATTTGAGAAAACACTTTTGCTAAGAGCATATTGAGTCTATTGGATAATTATTAATAGGAAGCACGCCAATGAGGACATGTGAGTTACAGTAAGAGAAACAGCCAGTCATCCATAGGGTTACTCTTAGAGTTAGAAATAGTAGCCACCCACTGGAGATCTAATCTTTGAATTTGACTGCAAGCTGGGGGAGTAGCCCAGCAAGAATGCTACAATGTAGAGGCTTTAGTTAAATAATTGGATCCTCTCAGCATTTTTGAGATCAGTTGGAGAGATTCTCCATTTGGGATGTTCCCTCACAGATGACCTAGTTTTAAAGGGAAATTATCAAAAAAAATTTTCTTCTTTTGTTTTAGACTAGATAGTCTATTTTCTGGTATGTTTCTTTATGTCAGAACATTTTCTTTGAGATAATTTCTACATAGTTGGATATTTATATACAAAAATCTGTTATGTTAATAACTATGCCCATTATGAGAATGGAAATCTATATAAATAGGTATTTTTGCATGCCTAGAATTGTTGGTATCCAGTAATTTGTCTAGTGCACAGTAAGAGAACTTATGTTTATTTGTTCATTTGTTTTACTTTTTGTTATATAAATCCAGAGAATTTGTTTGATATCCTTATGAATTATAGGGCCATAGAATAAGGTTTGCCTAATGGCTTATTAAACTCAAAGATCTGTGGAGTTCTCCAAAAGGAAGGACAAATTTCTGAATGTTTTCCTTTTTTATTTCCTTTATTTATTTAAACTAGCCTAAAGAAGGCTGAGTTGGACCTCTGCGTAGATCTTTGGAGAAATTTCAGGTGCTTTATGTGACAGAGACTAAGAATTCTCATACTGCCTGGGAATCAAACCTAGTTGATACATGGGTATACAGAGCAGAGTGGTGCCTTAGTAGAAATAGGGAGAGGACAGGTATTTCCTAAGTCCAGTGTTATTTTTTTATAGTACTTGACACTTGATAAAATCTCGAGTAGAGAAGTTCCTCAGTTGGAGAGGGAGAGGGTGAGTACCCCAGATCTCAGTTGGTATGAGTGGGGCTATGTTGTTACAAAGGCACCATAACATTAAGGTTTGATGACCAATGGCTGAAGACAAATGACAGGTTACAGAAAACATCCAGTGATCAGCTTAGGGACTCTATCCTTTGGTCCTAAACATAAAATAGCAAAATATAGCTGGAAGCAGCTGTGTAAAAGAAGCTTGCTTACGTACTAGGGGCCAGCAAGGCAGGAAGGGCTTTTCTCTTTCCCTATCCTCACATTATTAGTTACTATGCCAATAGAAGATATAAGTGGGGAGGAGGAAAGGGAGACATGAAGATAGACTCCTCCCAAGAGATGGAGCAGCTTCAGAGACTGTGACCATGACATTAAGAGTGTGACTGTGCTGAAAAGCAGACCCTGGAAATGTAGCATGGGGACTCTAAAGACAGAAAGGACTTTCAGGACTCAAAGTACCAGGAGTTGAGTTGTCTTGCATGTATGATTCACTGCCTACCAGAGTAGTCCAAGTTTAAACCCATTCTTCCTATATATAGGAATACATATATATGTATATAGGAATATATGTATACACAGACACACATACATGTGGGAGAGGTGTCCAGGTTTGTGAGGATTGTTTCATAACTAATATTCTTTCTATGCCATCTGAAAAAAAATGCCTTTAGTAAGAGTTCGTTGAGATTAGTAGCTGATTTTTAATGGGAAGAATATTGTTGGGAGCTGGTAAGCTACAGAATTACCATTTGACTCCCAGGTAATGGTCTCCCTCTGAGGCCTTAACCCAAGTTGGGGGAACAGTTATATATAACTACATATCCTCCTCACTACCCGTCTGAGCTGCTTCGTCTTTTAAAATTCTCTTGAAAAAAACTCATGTTTCCTATTGAAATCCTTATCTCACCTCATCCATATTTATCTGTCACACCATTTGTTCTAGCACTTACATATTTCTGTAAAGGAATACTTGAGTTTAACTCTTATGAGAATGCTTCAAGGTTTACAAAGTACTTTCCTTACTTACAACAACCCTATGAGAGAGGATTATTTATCCTTTTACAGGTAAGAAAACTAAGGTTCATATAGTGTAAGTAGTCCACTGATTAATAAGTGACAAAGTCAAAACTGTTACTATTTGATATGTGGAGTTGAATAATGGATAAGTATTTTTCTCTTTTTTTATCCTTTGGGCTAATAACTATTTGAGGGAGGAGACCATTCATACAGTTATTCATAGCACCAAGGAAGGGACTATACCCAGGAGATATTCATGAATGTTTTCAACTGACTGGATTTTCAAGTTAAAACAAAACCCTTTGATCTTTTTTTAAAAAAATTGTTTTTTTCTTTTGGGGAAATTATTTGGCTTTGGATGTAGGTCATTGACCAATTGAAGTTGAGCTAGATACCAAGCAAAAATATGTCCTTTCCTAAGACATTTATGCTTCACTAAAGTAAGAAAATGGTAACAGGTTCTTAATGTCTAGAACAAGGTAAGAAGGTATAGGGGGGAAAGCCTAGATAAATGGAGTTTCAATACTGGCTTCTGCTGTTTATTATTACACATCTATCATTTTACCTCTGTAGTCCTTACTTTCTTTATAAAATTGAGGAGTTGGACTTGATAAGTTTAAGCTCTCTTTCAGCTAAGGATTCTATTAAATCAATGACCTTCAAGTGCTGGAAGACTTTTCTAAACTGGAGAGGTTTCCAGTGGGTATCTGGTGTCCTATGTACACCAGACTAGTTTAGAGGGAAGAAGGACCTCATCAACAATTAGTTGGCCACCAGGTGGCGAATTTTTGGCCTTAGCAACTCATTGAAGAGAGGCTGGATAGTGGATAGAAAACTTATCTCAAAGTCAAAAAGGCCTATACTCAAATATTGGGGAAAAAAACATTTAAACTCTCAGTAGCCCAGGCAACTCCCTAAAACTATAAATTGCAGAGAAATTGCTTAAAACAGAATCACTTCTGAAGAAAGCCATATACACCCAAAGAGAGGGATATAAAATGTGAACCACAACATAACATTTTCATGCTCTCTAATGATGTTTGCTTGCATTATGTTTCCCTTCTCAGATTTTTTTTCTTGTAGATCCGATTTTTCTTGTGCAACAATATAATTGTATAAATATGTATACACATTCTATTTGTCAAGTATTTTGACATGGTTAACATGTATTGGACCTCCTGCCATCTAGGGGAGGGGGTGGAAGGTAGGGGGAAAATTGTAACAAAAAGCTTTGCAAGGATAAATGTTGAAAAATTACCCATGCATATGTTTTGCAAATAAAAATCTTTAATAAAAATAAATAAATAAAAATAAATAAAAGAATCACTTCCCTATAGAATATCTTCCTAGCTACCTCAAGCAATGAAGTCTCGGGTCTAATTAATTTTTTTTCCTTGAAATAATCCTATCTCCATTTCTTTGCACAGATTGACTACCCTTTTCCTCTTTCCCAACCCTCCATATCTGCAGTGTGTTTTTTCCTCACTTCCAAACCTTAGTAGCATTTTCTTTCAAGGCTTCACTTAAGCACCATCTTTTACATAAGATCTTCACACCTCTACTCTCCAAAAAAACAAAAAAATCCAACTTCAAAAAACAAACAAACCCCCTCAACTTGTATTTATGTATTTTGTATTAACTTATACATGGATGTATCTTTTTGTTAGAATGTAAACTATTGAGGGCAAGAATCATTTCATTTTTGTCTCTGACATCTATCACTTAGTTCGGTTACTGGCAGGCACATAGTAGGTATTATTAAAGGCTCATTAAAGGTGGTGAAGGGAACAGAGTGCCAGGCTTAGTGTCAAGAAGACCAAAGTTCAACTCTTGCCTTGGACACTAACTAGTTGTGTGATTCTGAGTAAGTTAATTGAATCTGTTTGCCTCAGTTTCTTCATCTGTAATATGAGCTAAAGAAGGGAATGGCAAACCTACTCCAATATCTCTGCCAAGAAAACCCCAAATGGGGTCATGAAGAGTCAGACACACCTAAACAACAGTCAGTAACAAAGGCTTATTGATTGTCTATCTACTAAAAGATAAAGGTTTTTAAACAATTTTAAAGGAAGAAATGCCTTTATCATTCTTGCTCAAAAGTATTATACCATACTACATAGTATGGTATAATAGAAGGTGGTTTGGATCTTGAGTCTCAAGAGATCATGAACTGGTCTTTTATCTTCCCTAAATCTTAGTTCCCTCATCTATAATTTGGAGATAATAATACCTGCAGTACTTACCTTACTGGGATGGATAATCTACATAAATTATTTTGCAAACCATAAAGTCCTATATAGTTTTATATTGGATGGATTATACTTATATGAGGTATTATTATATATGAAGTCTTATATGAGGTATTATTATTCTATGTTCCAACTCTAATTAAGCACTTGATTAAATTTACTTTAGGACTAAAATCAGCACCACAATATTCTAAAAGAAGGCTTCGGGGCAGCTAGGTGGTGTAGTGGATAGAGCATCAGCCCTGAAGTCAGGAGGACCTGAGGTCAAATCTGGCCTCAGACACAACACTTTCTAGCTGTGTGACTCTGGGCAAGTCACTTAACCCCAATTGCCTCAGCAAAAAAACCCAAAAAACAAACAAACAAAAAAGCTTCAGTGAAAAACACTAGAAAATTTTTGGTTATGAGGAACAACAAGAAAATTGATGTTTAGAAAAGGGAATGAACATAGACAAATATATTAATACTAATTTTAGTAAAAAGAGTCATACCTGCAGAATCATATCCTCGATATTCTAGTCTCTGAAGACCCTTTATTAATGTTTCAAAAATCTCCTTTCTTGTTCGGGGCACTCTATAGTTCATATAGGCAAAGATTCCTATCAAAAGACAAAAAGAAAAACAGGGAAAAGACACAAATAAATATTTATAGGTTACTTGGAAGGCATTAGACAGTAACATGCAATGAAATTGAAGTTAAGATACAAGACTTCAAAATGATATCTGAATTGCACATGTTTAGACTACATTGGATTGCTTGCTGTCTATAGCAGGCGATGGGAAAGGGAGATAAATTTGGAACACAAGATTTTGCAAAGGTGAATGCTTAAAACTATCTTTGCATGTATTTAGAAAAATAGAAAACTCTTAAAAATGGGGGGAAATGAAATCTGAATGTTGTAATCCTTTCAAGGCATAGATGTGAGATTGAAATGAATGAAAAGAATCATTTAATTAGAAGCAATTTTTTTCTCATTTTTAAAATGGCGGGATGGCTGTATGTGTGCTTAGAACAACTGATCTCTAACCTATATTGGATTACTTACTGTCTAGGGAGAGGGGAGGTGGAGAGAGAGGGAGACAAAATTGGAACCAAGGTTTTGCAAGGTGAATGTTGAAAATTATCTTTGTATGTATTTTGAAAAATAAAACGTTATTATGAAGAATGAGCTGAGGAAGGAAAAAAAAAGAATAGCTGATCTCTAAAATCCTTTCACTCTAAGATCTAGCATCCTATGAATTCTCAACTGTAATGTATCTGACTTAATAGAGGGAAGCATTTGGCATAATTCATTCCAAAAATTATCTGAACCTGGAATGTATAATATTATTTTAAAATATTATTTTAGAAAAAATATTTAAGAAAATATTTTCCTTTCTAATTACATTTTGCCTCATTAATCCTCAAACAAATTATTCTTTTTTAAACATATTGAGGAACAACTCTGATTAAAAAAGCATAGTTAAAGGATGCATCATGATTTATTTACAGTTTTTGGTATGGAAACTCTCTCCAACAGCAAAGATCAAGGCCCCTGTGGCAAGCTGTTTATGAATTGGGAGATAAGTCCAAAGAAGTTTCCTGAGATAGAAGTTAAGTAACTTGCTTAGGGTCACATACCTAGTAAATAAATATTAGAGGTGGCATTTAAATCCAAGTCTTCCTGGCTTAAAGGCTAGCACTCTATCAACTTTATCAACTATACTATATTGACTTTTGAGATTTAAAAAATGGCTAGATTTGGAATTAAACATGTCTTGCAGATAATCTACATTTAGATAATGAATGGAATGTTGGCCATATTTTGTATACAATACATATTATACATAGTCCTATTCATCAAAAATACGAATCTATAATGATTACACTTGAAAGATTTGAGACTCTTTGATTTGAAATAAAAATATTAATTAATGAATCTCCCAAATTCTCAGTTGAGATTGATTCTCCTGTATGTTGAAGGATATGTAATTTCAAGTACTAGACTACAAACCTCTTGAGAACAAGGGATTGTTTTACTGACCACCTTTATACTCCCCTCTTAGTGCCTAATGCAAAGCCTTGTACAAGATTCAATGAGTCTACTGACAACAAATAAATGAGGCCATAATCAAATTCCAGTAGCTCTAGAATAATTAGCATCAGATCTTTTTATAGCTATAGTAGATAGATGTTATGCTGTTGACAATGGAACTTAGTAGTGCTTTTTATAGTATCACAAATGGCTTATGTTCTTATCTGGTTTCTTAGCAATAACATCTAATATTGCATGCAATTCAATAAATAAAACTTAAATTAATTAACAGCCATCCTATATGACTAGAGGCAAACAGCCATAAACGATCACCAGTCATAGAACCATTTAAAAATAGGAACTTTTTGCCCTACACCCAAAGGCAGACACGCTACTCTTTTCAGTTAAATAAGTTCCTTCACTCATTTCTGTGCCAAATTTTACAATATATTTAAAGATATGTCAGGCACGTATGTTTAGTGTGGCGTCTTTGTGACTACAGAGTTGCAGAAAACAGCCTTTGGAGGCCTGCCTTGACAATGTTACCAGTGTGCTATAATTGTTAAAGAATCCTTGTTTCTAAGGAAGTCAAGTCATGCTTCTGCACATAAAAAGCAGAGGCTCAACTAAAGTCCATGAAAATAAGAGCTTCAGGCTGGGAAGCAAAGAAGCTCACATTTTTTTTTTCTTTTCCAGGAATAAATGTAACTAAATATTAAATGTGTACTTTCTTCTTTATTTTTTTATCCATGGTATCTTTCATATATGCCATATTATTTTATATAACACTTTCTTTACAATAATTCTGGATTACTAAGTATGTGTTATTATGCTCATTTTACTGGTGAAAAAAACTAATACACACAGAGATTATATGACATGTCCAGGTCACAAGAGTAAATTATCAGAACCAGTAATTCAAACCAACTCTCTCTGCCTATTTCAAGACCTCCACTGTTCTCCTTTCATCAAAAATGTTTTATTGGTGCTTTAAGAAATACTACTATAATTTCTCAATAACAACCCCTTGCCTTCTGTAAAAACCAAAACCTTCTCCCACGGCTGTGCCTGATAACTTATGTCTCATGATTTACCTGCAATCCATGCTTGGAGTCACAAGAGCTTGGTTCAAACCAAACTTCTGGCATTTATTACAATGCATAACCCTGGGCACATCCTTTAACCTTCCTGAGCCTCAGTTTCCTCACTTATAAAATGAAAGGGTGGGATTACATAACTTCTATTGTCTCTTTGGTTCTGGATCTATCTACATCACCTCGCCTCTTCTGTGCTTTTCTCTCCTCAATAAAACATCTTTCCACTTGGATTCTCATTATGTATCATTACTAGTATTATACCAACATAGCATTTATCCAATGTTCTTATTAATTTAAAAAAGGATAGATTTCCTAATTATGTGTCTTTCTATACACATTAAAATTTCTTTTAAGAAACATCCATGATGTAGCCTGTAAGTCTCCAAGCTTCTCCAAGGAGATCAACTAATAAAGAAGTTAATGAAGCCCCTCACTATGATCAGATGATTGGACCCACAGAAATTTAGGGTACCCTGAGGAATTGAGCCTAAGTCAGATCAGAAGACAATAGCCCTTCTTCCCTTTAACACAGATACTCAAAGTTCCTAGGAAGGAGGAGTGATAACATGGCCCCATGGGGATTGACTCAGCAAAAATGAGTTGGCTTCTTTTTATCAGAATGTTTTATCTACAGTCCTGATTCAAATGAGTAGGTTGAAGGCTCTCAGAATAAAAGACACAGTTCTGATTGCAGAACAACTTCTCTTTAATGGGGTTACCCAGGATAAATCTGCAAGATGACTTAATGATTCTATCAAAGACCAGCTCCCCTCTATCAGCTCAACCTATCAAGAAATATGCCAAATAAAATAAAAAACTAACTAAAATATAAACTAATTAAAAAGATATTAAATATGGGAGCAATTCTGGATTTGGAAACCTGTATTTGAATCCCAGGTATGCTGTTTATTGGTTCTGTGACCTTAAACAAGTCACCTAAGCCAGTAGTTTCAAACTCAAATAAAAACAGAGGCCACTAGACTATATTCAAAGATCCCTGACGGCTTCATATTGATTTATTAACTGTAATATTAGATAAGTTTTATTTTATTTTTACTTATTTTGTTAAATATTTCCCAACTACATTTTAATCTGGTTCAGCTTGGATATGGGACTGTTATGGGACACATTTCTGACATTTCTAACAGCTTCTCTGGATCCAAGTTTCCTCAAATGTGAAGGGGAAGGGTTGGACAAGATGACCTACCTGGAACTCAAAATTGTACAAAAATAAACATTGGAAACTATCTTTACATGTAAAATTGAAATAAAACTATTAAGTACAAAAAATGAAGAAAAATAGTAGTTGCAATATCCAGCAATATTCAGAAGACATAATCCAAGAAGGGAACCACATGGATGATAAAATCCAACAAAGGATCTGGTAAATGGCATAGTAAGGAGAGTACTAGAATTGAAGAAAGACCTGAGCTTGGATCCTATCTCAGACATAGGCTAGATACCTCTGAGGCTTTTTGAACAAATGACTTAACTTTTCTGAAACTCATTTTCTTCATTTTTAAAATGGAGGACCCATTCTGATAAAGCCTCATTTCTAAAAAATATAGAGAATTGACTCAGATTTATAAGAATTCACGCCACTCTCCAATTGGCAAATTGTCAAAGGATATGAACAATTTTCAGATAAAAAAATTAAAACTATTTCTAGTCATATGAAAAGGTGCTCCAAATCACTATTGATCAGAGAAATGCAAATTGAGACAACTCTGAGATACCACTACACACCTGTCAGATTGGCTAAGATGACAGGAAAAGATAATGATGAATATTGGAGGGGATGTGGGAAAACTGGGACACTGATACATTCTTGGTGGAACTGTGAACAGATCCCAACCATTCTGGAGAGTAATTTGGAACTATGCTCAAAAAGTTGTCAAACTGTTCATACCCTTTGACCCAGCAGTGTTTCTATTGGGCTTGTATCCCAAAGAGATCTTAGAGGAGGGAAAGGGACCCACATGTGCAAGAATGTTTGTGGCAGCCCTTTTTGTAGTAGTTAGAAACTGGAAACTGAAGGGATGCCCTCCAATTGGAGAATGGCTGAATAAATTATGGTATATGAATGTTATAGAATATTATTGTTCTGTAAGAAATGACCAGCAGGACGATTTCAGAGAGTCCTGGAGAAACTTACATGAACTGATGCTGAGTGAAATGATCAGAACCAGGAGATCATTATGCAGGGCAACAACAAGACTAAATGATGATCAGTTCTGATGGACATGGTTCTCTTCAACAATGATCAAACCAGTTCCAATTGTTCAGTGATGAAGAAAGCCATATACACCCAGGGAGAGGTCTGTGGGATCTGAGGTGGATCACAACATAGCATTTTCACGCTTTCTGTTGATGCTTGCTTGCATTTTGTCTTCCTTCTCAGGTTTTTTTTTCTTGTACAGCAAGATAACTGTATAACTATGTATACTTATATTCAATTTATCAAATATTTTAACATAATTAACATGTATTAGGCTACTTGCCATCTAGGGGAGGGAGTAGGGGGAAGGAGAGAAAAATTTGGAACAGAAATTTGCAAGGGTCAATGTTGAAAAATTATCCATACATATGTTTTGCAAATAAAAAGCTTTAATAAAAAAAATGAAGGACCTGAACTTGATTTTAAGGTGCCAGTCTAAATCTATGATCCTATGATCTAGTGTCCCAAATGTTTATTTACAATTTATAAAGGACATCCAACAAGTTTTTTTTATTAAAGCTTTTTATTTGTATAAAATATGTATGGGTAGTTCCCCAGCATTGATATTTACAAAGCTTTCCATTACAACTTTTACCCCCAATCCCCTCCCCTCCCTAGATGACAGGAAGTCCACTACATGTTAATAATGTTGAAATACTTGACAAGTTGTGCAAGAAAAATCCTATCTACAAGAGAAAAAAAGAAAATCAGAGAAAGGCAACACAATGCAAGTAAACATCAATAGAGATCATGAAAATGTTATGTTGTGGTCCATATTTCATATCCCTCTCTCTGGCTGTATATGGTTTTCCTCAGTGAACAATTGGAAGTGGCTTGAAACCATGTCCATCAGAATTGATCATCATGTAATATTGTTGTTGCTGTGTATAATGATCTCCTGGTTCTGCTTGTTTCACTCAGCATCAGTTCATGCAAGTCTCTCCAGGCCTCTCTGAAATCATCCTGCTGGTCGTTTCTTTTTTTTTTTTTTGCTTAGGCAATTGGGGTTAAGTGACTTGCCCAGGGTCACACAGCTGTTACGTGGCTGAGACCAGATTTGAACTCAGGTCCTCCTTACTTCAGGGCTGGTGCTCTATCCACTGCACCACCTAGCTGCCCCTCCTGCTGGTCGTTTCTTACAGAACAATAATATCCCATGACATTCATATACTATAATTTATTCAGCCACTGTCCAATTGATGGGCATCCCTCCAGTTTCTAGCCACTACAAAAAGGGCTGCCACAAACATTCTTGCACATGTGGGTCCCTTTCCCTCCTCTAAGATCTCTTTGGGATATAAGCCCAATAGAATCACTGCTGGGTCAAAGGGTATGCACAGATTGATAACTTTTTGAGCATAGCTCCAAATTGCTCTCCAGAATGGTTGGATCCGTTCACAGTTCCACCAACAATGTATTAGTGTCCTGGTTTTCCCACATCCCCTCCAACATTCATCGTTATTTTTTCCTGTCATTTTAGCCAATCTGACAGGTGTGTAGTGGTACCTCAGAGTTGTCTTAATTTTCATTTTTCTGATCAATAGTGATTTGGAGCAACTTTTCATATGACTAGAGATAAACTTAGTGTTTTAATGCATGAGGAATTGACTTCCTAGCTATCACTGAGATGTGACATATTACTGGAGCTGGATGGCCATACTTTATTCAAAGCCTCACATAGTTCTATCCTGGGCTCTCTGTTCTTCCTTTATCCTACTTCACCTGGTGATCTCACCAGCTTCCATGGATTTAATTACCACCTCACACTGATAATTCTTTTTTAAAAATTATTTGATATTTTCCACTAGTTACATTCAAAATAAAATTTTTTATACACTAATAATTCTTAAATCTACCTATCTAGTTCTGATATCTCTGTTGACTTCCAATCTTGAATGCCCAACTAACATTCAGACTTCTTAAACTCAGCATGTCCAAAACTGAACTCATTATTTTTCTCTTTAAACCTTCCTCCCTCTCCTTATTTCTCTATTATTATCAAGGTCAACATTATTCTCCCAGTCCCTTAGATTCATGCAACCTAGGTATCATCCTTGACCCCTCACTATTTCTTATCCCTAAATCCCATCTGTTGCCAAAGACTGTCAATTTCACCTTTGTACCATCTCTTGAATATATCCCTTCTCTCCTCTGACACTAGCCACTACTCTGGTACAAGTCCTCATCACCTCATGCCTGGATTATTAGAATAGCTTGCTCATAGGTCTTAAGTCTCTCCCTACTCCACTCCATCTTCCATTCAGCCATCCAAGTAATTTTCCTAAAGTGTAGAATGACCATGTCACTCTTCTGTTCAATAAATCCCAATGGTTCCCTATTACCTCCAAATACAAAATCCACTTTTTGGCATTCAAAGCACTTCATGACCTATTTCCCTCTTATGTTTCCAGTCTTCTTATACCTTATTCTTCATTGTGTACTTTATGATTCAGTAACACTGGCTTCCTGGATATTCCACAAACAAAGATACTCCATTTCTTGGCTCTATGCATTTTCTCTATCTCCCATCCCTGGAAGGTTTTCCCTCCTTTTCTCTGACAACTGACCATTTTGAATTTCTTTAAGACCCAAATAAAATCCCACCTTGTATAAGAAGTTTTCCTCAACTCTTCTTAATTCAACTGCCTTCCCTCTGTTGATTATTTTCTATTTATTCCATACATAATTTCCTTTTTATGTTTGCATGTTGGCTTTCCCATTAAATTGAGAGCAAAAGACAGTCTTTTGCATTTTTCTTTTGTATTCCAGTACTTGGCACAGTGCCTGGCACATAGTAGATGCTTAATAAATATTTATTGAATGCCTGACAAGAAGCAGGACAGGTAGTAGGGAAAGAAATATACTAAGAAAATACACTCATGAAGAAATCCAGGAACTAAAGAAGGTAAGGATGGTAGTGAAATTAGGTGAAATTTAATGGAGGAGAATTAGGACAGACATTGTTATCAGCTTATACTGCAGACCACTTAGAAAGAGGAATCAGATGAAGAGTTTGGGAAATAGGTTGTCTGACACTGAAGAATGATAAAATCTTGATGGAGAACTTTAATTACCCAGGCATTTACTGAACCTTTCCCATTTTAACGATAATTTCATCCTTCAACAAAGATAAATGAATAAGGGAAAAGTCTATTCTCAATCTAACTTTGGAAAGAGTCATTTCAGTCGAATGATAATGTAAAAGGAAAGACTGCAAAGAATGGAGAAGAAGGACTGCAAAGAATGGAGAGGAAAGTGAAAAAGAGAAGTAGAGGCAATGAGTTTGAAAAGGGCTTTTTTTTTTAAACAAGGAGTTGGGCTGTGAAATAGAAAAGAGATCTGGGATAACAGTTTAAGGTAATGGTAAGTGAGGTGAGGTGTTTTAAAGAAAGGAATATTGCATACATAACCTATATCAAATTACTTGCAATCTTAGGGAGGGGAAGGAAGAACATTTGGAGTTCAAAACTTCATAAAAATTAAATTTCAAAAATTGTCTTTACATGTAATTGGAAAAAAATACTATAAAAATGAATAGGAGTATTGATCTGGAAATGAGATAGCAAATAGGGAGAGACTGAAGATTAGAAGAGGGGAGGTGATTGTATAGGCAATCTGCTAGAGATGGGAGGAGATGAGATCATGGGTACAAGTAGAGGAATTGACCTTGGTGAAGAAGAGCATCTCTTTATCAGAGATTGGATAAAGGACAAGAGAATGAGAATTGATGCCAAAAGGTTTTACAATTATTTCAATACAACAACATGCACAAAGTAAAGAAAAAGAAGAAAAAGAGGGGAAAGGAAAGAAATCCACATGGGAAAATTACTTTGAAAAAAGAATGACTAAAACAATTTGTAACAATAAGAACAACAAAAAGCTCCATTATATGCAATAATATACATACAATCAAGCTTATAGGACAAATAAAGCAAGAAGACCACAGAAGGAAAGATCATAATAATAGAAGAACTCTAAAACCAAAACCAAAAATATTACAAAAATCTCCAGTGATTAATAATTTGAATAAAAACAAAAAAGATCTGGTATCTATAAAGATAGAATTAAAATCAACAAAGGGAAAAAAACAAAAAAGAGACATGAAACAAACAATTTGGAATGTTTGACAGAAAATCTTAATAAAATCCTCTGAGGAATAGAATGATCCAAATGGATGACAAAATTGCCTAGGCAATATAACAAATTAAACAACAGCACAATTGGAAAAAATTTGAGCCCAACAAAAGTACTGAAGCTAAAGGACACAGATCAGTGAAACAATCAAAAAATTATTATTCTTTCCAAAAAAAATTAAGTAACAAAGTGCATCAATATCATATAAGAAATTTCCCTGAAGTACTGAAAATAGAGGAAAAAGTGCAGATTAATTAAATGCATAGGATGTCAACAGGTAGAACGGAAATCAGAAATGTAGGGAATAAATTCTAGAGTTCCAACAATAAATCTATATATAATTGCCTAAAATACTGACTAAAAATGTGTAACTTTCAGTTTTGATAATTTGTCACTTATTAAAAGAAAGGATATATGTTTTAACTTTAACAGTTTGGGACTGAAATTGTCCATTGTGTCTAACCTAAGTTTTGTTGTTTTCATTTATAGATTCTTTTGATCCTGCTTTCTTTAAGGACGGAAGATTTCAAAGCGTATCAGTAAAAATAGAATACAGGAATCTATTTTGTGTGAATGAAAGAGGGTTCTGATGTAGGTATGTATGTACCTGTGCATAGACTCTAGGACTGGAATGATACTAGTAAACCAATAAAAAATTAAGTACTATAACATAATATTGCGGGAGAAAAATCAAATGTAAAAATTGTAATCCTAAACATAAACAAATTAATTAATTAAAGCCTGTAGGAAAATCTTTTCACTAAATTTTATCATCTTTATTAGACTTCATTATCTCTAATAAAAGTCTGATACATATAATCTATTGAATTCATGAAAAAAGTATAAATTGGAGAGTTATTGTCCATGTTGTTGAGGATATTTCCTTAAAACTAGATGACATATCAAGTATTTTAACATAATTAACATGTAGTAGACTTCCTGCCATCTAGGAGACTAGGGGGAAAAATTTGTAATGGAAAGCTTTGTAAGGGTTAATGTTGAAAATTATATATGTTTTACAAATAAAAAGCTTTAATAAAAAAATAAAATAAAACCTCTTTCCCCAATTTAAAAAAAACCCAAAAAACTAGATGACATAACACATAGGTCTAGTTAATTTGGCACATATGACACAATTCAATGAAAGTAAGTCACTACTCTCTACCTTTTCATTTCATAAAATCCCTACTCTTCCCACCTTATCCCATATACTTTATTTACACAACACATAACCATTTGAAATACAAATCAAAAGAAAGTACCAATGGAAACCTGTTTATTAAGTATTAGTAAAGCTTATTTTCTTTCATTTTTTTAGATTAAAAAGTTTAAAGGAGTTCTAGTATCCTACATTTCAATAAAAAGTTGTGTGTGTGTGTATATATGTATGTATACACACATATATATTCATAGACCACCTTCTGTGGTCTTCTTGCTTTTTTTTGTCCTATAAGATTTATTATATGCATGTTATTGTATATAATGGAGCTTGTTGTTGTTCTTACAAATTATTTTAGGCATTCTCTATTTTTCAAATCTCTGTGAGATTCATTATTAACTTTGCTCAGGCACTGAACATGTCCCCTTTTCCTGCTTAATATCCACACTCTGCTGTTTTAAACCATGGTTGTAGAAGACATTTATTCCAGTCAGGAACAAATCTACTATCTTCTCACCTGTAGCACTGGAGTCAGGAAGCCAAATATGTTCAACCAAAGTGAGATTTCATCCCTTCCCTATAAAACCTGTAACTTTCAGTTGCCTCGGCAAGCCATGCTGATGAGAAGGTTACAATGAGCCCTGATGCACCTATTAGGTGTTATAGAGAACTTGATAAAACTAGATAAGCCAGCATCAAGGGCTAACTCTAAAAGAATATCATTGACTTCCTTTTTTTGTTTCTTTTCTGGTCTGAAGACCATCAGCACACTTAATGCCTCTGTTTTGTTACTTGTTTGTTACTTGTACTCTTCTTTATTGCCTTTGCTTTCTCTGTGTTCTATGAGATTTGTTTTTGCTTTTCTTTAAGTATAAAAACACAAACATAATTGATAATAAAAGGCCAATTGATTTATACGTTACGAGGTTGGTCTCATAGGACATACTGGAGTGGGACATTAGAAGAGCCAGGCAAAGGAACGGGGGTACAAGCATTAAAGAAAGTGTTATGATCTCTGAGCAAAGCAGAATTGTAATAGTTCAAAAAAAAGTGAGATGCACGAATTTAGAGATGTTTACACTCCAAATGTTCATGAGGATCATCTGTGCCCTACCTGTGGCAGAGTTGAGTTCATATTGGTCTGATCAGTCACAGTGAGACACATTGTACCCTGACTCCAACATAATGATGTCATTTTGATCCTCTTCAAGAATGAAAGACAACAACTAGAATCAGACTGGTTATTCTGATTCTTTGGTGAAACTCCCATGAGTCATCTAAAAGCTGAAGCAAGTTTATAATCCAGCTTGTTTTCTATACTTGGTGTTGAGGGGTCAATTGTATACTATTCCTACTGCAAATTTTTCTTATGTTGCTCTAAAAAGGGGCTTACATTAATATGTGAGGCCAGGAAATCATGCAATCATATAAATTCCTGTATGTAATGTCATCCAGTTTCTTATTTTATCCTGAACTACTTGCCTTTTCTCTGAGGTAAAGGTTAGTAAGTTGATTTTAATGGAGAACATTCTTCCTTATCCAATACAAAGACACACAATCACAAGGATGATTCCAGATGTTTAAAGTTTTCTAAAATAAATTCATAGTTTAATTATTTAGCAAATATTTAATGATTGTACATAGTTTGCATAAGACTTCCTCTTGATAGTTGTTATCCAATTTATTAAGAAAAGCTGAAAAAACACATTACAGCTAATGTTTATGAATGTATACAAATATGCATATACAGAGATGCTATATAGTCTTTATCTATATATATATATGTGTGTGTGTGCACATACATAGTATAGGAATATGTTGAAAAATTATCCATGTATATCTTTTGAAAATTAAAAAACTTTAATAAAAATAAATAAAACTGGAATTTACTGAAGATCAAGTTACTCATCATTCATGTCTTTAGTAAACTTGGAAAGGACATGGGAGATTAAGCAAGAATCAGATATATAACAATGATCAATTCTGATGGACTTGGCTCTTTTGATAGTGAGGTGATTCACGGCAATTCCAATGCTCTTATGTTGGAGAGAGCCATCTGTACCCAGAGAGAGGACTGTGGGGACTGAGTATGGATCACAACATAGTGTTTTCACTTTTTTTTTGCTGTTGTTTGCTTGCGTTTTGTTTTCTTTCTTGTTTTTTTTTCCTGATTTTTCTTGTGTAGCATGATAATTATGGAAATATGTACAGAAGAATTGCACATGTTTAACATATATTGGATTTTTGCCATCTAGGGGAGGGGGTAAGGAGAAGGGAGAAAAAAATCTGAAACATAAGATTTTGCAAGACTGAATGTTGAAAACTGTACGTATGTTTTGAAAATAAAAGCTTTAAAAAAAAGAATTGGATATATAGTTCAGTCGTGAATAGTAATTCTGCTAATCTAGGCAAGCAACACAAAATCCATTTTTTAAGACAAACTGATTGATAGGGCAGATAGCATGACAGAAAGCCCCCAGGAGTGAAGGTAGTAAACCACCTTATGTTCATGCTAAGGAGCCCCAGGGAAGGAATGTCAGGCACAAGGGCACAGGAGTTGGTTAGGTAGGGACTTAGTTGAAATGTGGTGTCATCAAGTGACTTTCTATTTCAACTAGTTTTTCTTTTTTTTTTTTAAATCTTTTTTATATTTATTTTTACAATTTTTAAAAATTCATTTTTAAAAAATTGAGTTCCAAATTCTCTCCATTTCTGTAGTCCCTCCCCATATCAGTTGAGAAGGAAAATTATATGATATCAATTATTCATGTGAAATATTTCCATATTAGCTATGTTGCAAAAATAAAAAAGAAAAAGAAAGTGGAAAAATTATGCTTCAATATGTACTCAAACTTCCTTGGTTCTCTCTCTGGGATGGATTGCATTTTTCATCATGATTCCTTTGAAATTGTTTTAGATCAGTGTATTAATCAGAGTAGCTAAGTCTTTTATAGTTATCAGTTAAATTGCTTACTATGTACGATGTTTTCCTGATTCTCCTCACTTCACTTTGCATCATTAACTAGTTATTCCTGTTAACTAAGGTCAGTTATTTCTGTTAAAGAAAGTGCCACCGCCCTTCAAACTTCTGTTTAAAGCCCTGATTATCTCGCCCTAGGGAGTTAAACTGATAAAAAAAAAAAAAGACCTCATATTTGTTGTCATTGACATGAATATTAGAGTTTGATTTCATAAATCAAAACTGCAGATTTAAAGTCTGCTTAGTGAATATATTTATATTAGAGCTGCTGCTGTTGTTGTTATTGTTGTTCAGTCCTATCCAACACTGTATGACCTCCTTTGGAGTTATCCAGAGATACTGGAATGGTTTGCCATTTCCTTCTCCAGCTGATTTTACAGATGAGAAACTGAGTCAAACAGGGTTAAGTGAATTGCCCACAGTCATACAAGCTAGTAAGTTATCTGAAACCACATTTGAACTTGGGTCTTTCTGACTCAAGGTCCAGTGCATTATGCATTGTGCCATCTACATGAGAACTAACATTGTGCATATAGTTGCTACCATCTGGTTTGGCCACCCTTTTCTCTAGCTGGTGGATAAAGAATTATAATGTTTAAATTTTTCTCCAAGTTCCAGTTTTTCAATATTTCTACTGACCCTCTCTAGAATTTTATAGTAGCAGATCAAAGGGTTGTCTATCATCCTGAACTTTTTAATGTTATGAAAAGAATGAGGGTTTTTTTTTGGTAGTGGCAAAGTGCTGGAAATTGAGTGAATGCCCATCAACTGGGGAATTGCTAACAAAGTTATAGCATATGAATTTAATAGAATATTATTGTTCTATAAGAAATAATAAGTAGGCTGATTTCAGAAAAGCTTGGAAAGACTTATATGAACTGATGCTGAAGGAAGTGAGTGGAATCAAGACAATATTGTACACAGTAAAAAGATTAAGTGATGATCCGCTGTTACAGAAGTGGTTCTTTTCAACAATGAGGTAATTTAAGGCAATTCGAATAGACTTGTGATAGAAAATGCCATCTGCATCCAGACAGAACTATGGAAACTGAATGTGGATCAAGCAAAGTATTTTCATCTTTTTGTTGTTGTTTGTTTACTTTTTCTTTCTTTCTTTTTTTTTCTCTTTTGGATCTGATTTTTCTTGCGCAGCATGATGAATATGGAAATATCTTTAGAAGAACTGCACATGTTTAACCTATATGGATTGCTTGCTGTTTTGAGGAGGGAATAGGAAGAGGGAGAAAAATTTGGAACACAAAGTTTTGCAAGGTGAGTATGTTAAACTATCTTTACATGTATTTGAAAAAATAAAATATTGTTAAGATTAAAAAAAATTGATATTCACCTACAAAAAAAGAATGGAGGCATACTTATCAAATCTATAGGTAGCATAGAACTGGGATGAAAACCCATATGCTAAGCAATAGAATCAATATTTTCAGATTCAAACAAGTCACAGTGATGAGCTGAACAGAGTAAGATAAAATTTGACAGAAATAAATGTAACCTCCCGACCACCATCTCAGCTTCAAGAAACTAACTGAACATGTACAGAGACAGGAGAGACCTGGTTTAAAGAGATCTGGCAGACCATAAATTTGGTATTCAATGAGTCATTATGATATAACTGCCAAAAAAAGTTAATATGATCTTAGTCTATGTTAATAGAAATATAGTATTTAGATATAAATCTATATTCTATCCTGGTCAAATTACACCTGGAAGATTTTATTTATTTCTAGATGCTGTATTTTAAAGGAGGCACTAGAAAAATGGAAGTTTATCCAAAATGATTTTACATATGGAATTGTTGAAGAAACTAGTAATGCCTAACCTGGAGAAGAGAACCATAAATACTTAAATACTTAAATAAATAACCTGACAATTTTAATAACAAAGTAATAATAACTTAAATTCATTACTATTTTGAATTATTGAAGGAATAGCATGTGCTAAGATTAGACATATTGTATACCTCTAGAGGGCAAAACTAAGACAAATGGATTAGAAGCTATAGGGAAACAGATTAACACAATATAAGGAAGAATGTTTTAGCAACTGGAGCTGTCCAAAATTGATATGAGCTGCCTTATAAGGTAATAAGTTCTCTGTAACTAGAAGTATTAGAATAGGGCTGGAAACTATCTGTCAAGATTGAATAACCACCTTTAGTACACCAAATAATTAAGGCCCTCCACATAAGCTGGGTCCAACCTAGCCTTTCAGTCTTAGCTCCTATTACTCTCTTACACATACTCTAAATTACTATAAAGCCTTCACTTTTCTGCCTCAGAGTCTCTGTTCATGCTATATCCCAAGTATAACATGCTCTATCTTTTTAAGAGTCTGGAGGATAAATATTATGGCAAAAAGAAAAAAGCACAGGCTTTTGATCTGCATTTGAATCTTATCTCTACTAGTTCAGTTTCTCCAAAATTCACTTCCTTTATTTGTAAAATGAAAGAGTTGGGCAAGCTAAATGCTAAAGTCCTAATTAATAAACAAGTGTTCATTGGCTACACATAAATCTACAAACCTTTAATTTTTAAGATCCTAACAATATTTTAAATATGATTCAAATGCTAGCTTATTTCCTGAAGTCTTCTTTGATTCTTCTTCACCCCACTGTTGTTAACATTTCCTTTCTGAATTCATATAATATTTTGCTGTGTATCTCTCAAAACTATAACACAATGTTTTATGTTAGTGGGATATGTATTTTTCCTCCCTATTAGATTTCAAACTCTATAAGGGTAAGAATCAAGTCTTATTAAACTTAGTATTTCTCCTGGTACCTAGCATAGTTTCTACATACAATAAATGCTTAAAAATTGCATGGTGAATTCAGGGGTGTGTTGGAACCAGCTCTAACTGGCTTGCAGAGATCTGGTTGTTAAATTTTCAGTATGAGCATTTAAACCTCAGAAATCAGCAATTGCTACAAATAAGACATTTTGTTAATAGTTTAGGCTTTAAAAATTGTTAATGATACACATTAAACTTAAAAAGGTGTATGCACTCCACCCCACCCTCCAACCTGGTTGCCATATATTTATCAGCATATCCTTGTTGAATTGAATTATAAAAATCATAAAATGTCAGATCTAGAAGCAACTTTAGAAACTGTTTAGTCAGATTCTTGTATTTTACAGATGGGGAAACAATCCCAGAGCACTAAAATAGCAAGACAGAGAGTAAGAATCCAATTTTCTCATTCCTAATCTCTTGTTCTTTCTACAATCTTTTAAATAATCTCTGAGACTTACAATTCTTATCACATAAAGATCTAGTTTATACCAAACAAAAGCATTCTCCTTGATCTCTAAGTTTTTGTGACACTACATTCTCTTAGTCCTCTGTAACTGTCTGATCATTCTTCCTTAGACTTTTGCTGGATCCCCATCTCTGTATAGATTGGTGTGCTCCAAGCTTCTTCTCCTCTCTTTTTTCTCTACACCTTCTTCCTTGGTTACTTCATCTGCTCCCAAGGATTCAGTGATTATATTTATGCAGATGATATATATCCATCCTTCAATTCTCTCACTGCCCATTGGATATCTTCACCTGGATGTCCCATAGACTTCTCAAATAGGTTACAAAAATCCCAGTCTTTCTTGCCTTTCTTTTTAAAAGGTTACCTTTATTCCACTGATATTCCAGAAGAAAATATAAACTCCTTTGCTTAGCATTTTAGGATCTCATTCCCCTTTTTCACTTATTTCTTCAAATGTCATATCCCCTATGAAGCCCTTTCTGATCTCCCACTCAGACCTCACAAAGCTTTTAAGGCTGTTTCTAATATCTTAAACACATTTATCACATAGTATTGTAAACATTGTTCTCTAGTTCTATATGGCCCTGGGGTCAAAAAGACTTATTTAAATCCTGCCCCAGTGTTTCCTAATTGGCTGACCTTGGTCAAATAATGAATTTTAAAGCATGATATAAATGCTCACTAAGATTATCTCCCACTGTCTTGCAGGGCACTTACACACAGTGGGCATTGAATAAAATGTTGAACGAATCAAAGAATCAATACTACCATGGACAAGGCATTATAGAGGGCACAAATAAGTGTTTCTGAACCATTATGATGAAATCTTTATTTTCTCTATCATCAAGCCCGATAATGTTCTTTCCTTCCCTGAATCTCTTCTATCATTATCATGTTATTTATATAAATGTCATATACCATCTTAACCCTCCTTAGATTATAAGCCAATGATAATGAGCATAGTATATTATCTAATCTTTGAATCTCCTTAGTCTTTGACATATAGAAAGTCAAGCAACAAAAGTTTATTAAATGACTTCTGTGTGCAAAACATTGTAGTGCACACAAAAAAACATTTCTGAAGTAGGATTGTTCCCACCATCAAGAAACTCACACTCTCCTCAAGGAGAAAGGAAATATACACACTCATGATTAGTATTGTAAGGCAATATATGAGTGGAATAGATGGTAACATATTCACTTATATAAAAGGACTAAGGTGAGGTAAAGTAAATATTTCAAAAAGGTTATGACACTTGATCCTGTCTTTAGAAACTGAGCATGGTTTAAACATATAGAGGAGAATAGGAATGGTATTCTAGATGAGGATTGCATTGGTAAAGAGATTTTGGAGAGTGTAGTGAGTAACAGAATCATTCTATTGATGTGAAAGGCCTATTCTATCAGTGGGGAGGACCTTAAATATTAGGCTATGAAGTATGAATTTTAATTGTCATGATATGAAGCCATTGAAGCTTCTAAGAAGGAAAAGAGGTATGATGAAGGAAATATTGTAGGAAGCTCTATCTTTTTAAGTCAGGAGGATAAATATTATGGCAAAAAGAAAAAAGCACAGGCTTTTGATCTGTGTTTGAATCTTATCTCTACTAATTCAGTTTCTCCAAAATTCACTTCCTTTATTTGTAAAATGAAAGAGTTGGGCAAGCTAAACGCTAAAGTCTTAATAAACAAGTGTTCATTGACTACACATAAATCTACAAACCTTTTGAGACTACAGTCAAGAAAGGCATTCCTACAAGCAACACAAGTAAAGGAGGTAATCCCTCATTACTTCCTTTCTTCCACTTCACAAGAGTAAATATTCACTAACTTGCCTCTTTTACTCTTCTGGGAACATAACAAAAGAAAAGGCTTTTCTCTATTGGAGGTCTGTTTATTTTGTAAAAGCCAAATGACAGAGAGGTACTTCCTGAAGCTTTTGTTGAGGGGCCCAGGACTTTAAATTGTCTGGTTGACCAATAGAGACATGCTGATTCTTAAAGGCCCTAAAGTAACAAACACAAAGAGCACTGATCACAAGAGCCAGATTTTAATGCCCTTGAACTAGCTGTATTACCTTAAGGTTCCCCAAACTATCCAGGGCTCATTTTTTTTTTCCTATGTATATCCTAACACTAAGAAGAATTGGATAAACATGATTTTTAAGGACCCTTTTAGTCCTACCAGTTCTCTTAATCTAAGAAAGCAAATGTCATCTGTAATTTTATTCCTCCAAATCCATTTTTAACATGAATAGTTGGGAATGTAAAGCCATTCTATATAAAGTCTCTTTTTCTCCTTCATTAGATCCAATTCTTGTAAATTCAAAAATGGCCACACAAGTTACAGTGAAAGATCTCAGTAAGAGACCTTTCACAATTTAAAAAGTTTGACCTGGTATTCAGCCACATTTCATTGGTTTTGTGTAACTTTATACCATTTTAGAAAAAAAAAAAAGACAGTGACCTTTTGTCCCAGCTGGACTTATCCTGTTCCTACTCTCCAGAGGGTCTTACTGGCTGCAGATAGAGCAGGAGGAAGTCTAAAGGGATTACAGATGTGTGCATGTTCACAGCTCGGGCAGTAGAAACTTTCCCTCTGTTTTTCAGTCTCCATGATACCATACTATTAATTCTGAGGAAGGCAAACTTCTATGCCTTCACCTGAAGGGAATCACTGTCCTCCTTGACTCACAAGATCTCTATTAAAAGGAAACAGCTTCCCGAACCCTCATCATATTTCCTGTTTAGCAATATTTTAATAACATGCTGTTTAGTAATATGTTAATAATATGAAAAGCTAAATGAAAAGATTATTTCAAACTTAGATTATAACAAAAATTGAGCTTCTAAATATTTATCCAAAACCAGTCTCCCTCCTTAAAAAAAAAAAAAAAAAAAGGAATCAGGGAAAGTACCCTTTGAAGGTAAGGGAAAGTAGAGGGAGAAAAAGTAGGAGAAAGGAGAAGAAAAGGAGGAAAGCGACAGCATAAGGGAGCTGCTCAGTTAACACCTCTGGAATTGGAGGTGCGGGAAAGGTGAGGCAAGGGTGTATTTATAATCCCAGACTAGGGGGATGGGCAGGTCCATTCACTGCTCCTATTATACAGGATAAGGAGTGATTTATGACTTTCTAGATTCAGGAATACGTGAGCAGAAGAGAAAGGAAAATCACGGCTGGATCCCAACAACTCTGGGTAAGGGGGTGTGGAGAGTAGGGAGAGTTCTCCGCATTTTGAGAGGCTTGGTGAGGATATATTGGAAACCTTCTTAATTGACAGGCCTGGGTTGGGAGTATCTCTTTTTTTAGTAACTGGACTTGAGAGATGAAAGAAGTATTATTGGAAGAGGTAGACCTCTACTGAACAGGGAAAGACTTCTATGGTGGGCAGGGAGCTCTTGTAACTATACAAGAGCTCTATGTTCGTCGGGAGTGGTCATATAGGGTCTAAACATGAAGCGTGCCATACCCCTTTGCAGGGAGAGTCGAACATTCTCCTCTTGGGGTAAGGGTAATAAGTCTCTTTTGTTGGTGGGTTTAACATAGTCCTTTATTGGGAGTGGGAGAGAGAAATGCTGCTGGATGGATGGACATACTACTCTAAAGGGAAGGCATAGATTGCTGGGAAGGGTGGATTTTCTCCTTTACTGGGGGCTCAGATCCCTGTTTTGGGGATACCCCTCTCCACTGGAGGGAGGTCTCCTCTGTTGGGTGGGGTGGATTTTTTTCTCTGCGGAGGACGTGGGCAGACTTTTCTGTTTGGAGGAGGACAGATCCTTCTGTCTAGGGATAAGAAACATCTCTATTGTGGAGCTTGGTGTTCCCTTTCTTTCCAAGGCCAGGACAGGTCAGAGCTCCGCCTTCAGGCCGATCCTGATGCGCCGGAGCCAGTGGGCAGATCCCAAAGCTCCGGAGTCGGCGGTGCGATCCTGTCCGGGGCCAGATCTAGGACTGGGACCAGTTGGATCGGGGCCGAGTTGGGCTAGTGGACAGCAGGGGCGGAGGCAACGGCAGTAGCCGCGGCTCTGTCCGCTTTCGTCTCACTCACCACACATCTTGTCAGCTCCGGCTCTGCCTCGCCTAGTCTCGTGTCTCTTGCGGACTGCTGTGCTGATGGTGCGTCCACTG
This sequence comes from Myrmecobius fasciatus, assembly GCA_023553655.1. Taxonomy (NCBI): domain Eukaryota; kingdom Metazoa; phylum Chordata; class Mammalia; order Dasyuromorphia; family Myrmecobiidae; genus Myrmecobius; species Myrmecobius fasciatus. The sequence continues at coordinate 168,525 of JAJPUD010001269.1, read as the reverse complement.
TCAGACTATCAGCTCGGCTCAGTTCAGTTCGGCTCGGCTCGGCTCGGCCCGGCTCTGCTTAGCTCAGCTCAACTCAGTTTAACTAGGCTCAGCTTTGCTCAGCTCAGCTTAACTCAGCTCAGCTCTGCTCTGCTCAGACGCTTCTCGTCCTCCCTCCTAGCGTTAGTTCGACTCCCTCACAACGTCCCGCGCCCGCCCCGAAGCACGCCTCTTATGTGCTGCGGGCCAGCCAGTGGAGTTGGGGAGGGGGGTGGTAGGGGAGGTGGATTGGGGAGTGAAGGCTGGGAGCAGAGGCTGCACTTTCTTTCCCGGCTCCTCATTGGTTGTAGGTTGTCTTGGGAACGGTGGAAGGGTGGGAGGAAAGATTCCCCAGGGAAAGGGGGTGGGGTGGGGGGCGATGAAGAATAGAAGAATAAGAAGGGTAAGAGAGAGTCAGCAATTGAAAATGAGAGTAAGAGAAGAGGAGGAAAAGAAAAGGACTAGAAGGAGACAGACAGGAGAGGAAAGAAGGGAAGGAGACAAAAGGAAGGGAAGGAGGAAGAAAACGAAAGAGGGAGAAAAGGGAAGAAAAGGAGGAGAAGGGAGAGGAGCGGGAACTCGGAGCCTAGTGGGTGGCGTCTGCACTGGCGGCGTTGCGTCGTTGAGTGGACAGCAGATGGCCTGACGGCTATGTGGGGGTGGGGGGCGGCGGCCGCTGTCAGGAAGTGGGACCTGAGAAGGCATTTATGAAACGTCTGGGAATTAGGCGCAAGCCATATCTGGAGAGGGAGGCTAGGAGCAGCCTCCAGGGCACCTTCAGAAAGCTAGCCCATCCCAGGGGAGTGCTGAGCTGGATTGGGGAGGAATCCCCATTTATCTGCTGGATATTTGGGCCGGACGGGGAGAGGGAAGGGACACCTTGACAACCTTCTCTCAATCCACATCATCACTATGGGGATGAATTTCTTATTTCTCCAAGCATCTTTTTATGATTTTGTCATAAATACGCCTATTAAGCATTTTTCTCGGGGATTCGAAAGAAGCAACACTATGTACATATCCAGTATTGGGCTGAGAGGGAGAATAAATCTCTCACCCTGAGAAAATATTCCTTAGCTTCTGGCTGCAACAACCCACTGGGCGTTATCTATCGTACCCCTCTACAGCCCCCGCACATGACTCAGTGGGAAGGACAGCAATGAAACTAGGAACTTCCTTCAGCCCTTCCCACCATGGCTTGTTCTCCAGACTAGGCAGGGCCAAAGAAAGGAAGATTTGTTTACTATGGCTATCTTCCTTTAACTCCACCTCTCTTTCCCCCCTCTTTCTAGTTGTCTCTTTCATATATTGAACACCAGACCTAGGAGGAGCCTTAGAAGTCATTTAGTCTGACCTACTCAATTTACAGATGTGCAATCACTTTCACAAGAGTAAGGACTGAATTAGTGAAAGAACCTAGGATTCTGGATTCCCACTGCAGTTTTCCATTGTATGTATACCACATTCATTCTACATTCTTTCTTCGGTTCTATCCACAGACCTGAATGGAATTTCTCTGTGGATGCTGAATCTAAGAATGTTTTGTGGTGCCTGGGGTTAGTTACTCTTCTGATCTCCCCCTGGGTGCTGTCCTGGGGGTGGTTCTGAAATTCTATAGTTATCTAACCTTTGTGAGGCATTAGTGCTTAAGAGAATATTCGATATAGTAGATGCCTTCAATTATCTCTACCAATTCAGTTATATTCAATAAACTTTTATTAAACATTAAGATTGTGTATAGTTCTGGTTCTAAAGAAATTTACATTCTACTTGGGGAGATTCAATTACACCAACTTTAAGTACAGTTATTTAAGGATGGGAGAGCAGCTAGGCACTAGATTAGAAAAGGCTTTCCAGTAGGAAGTAACACTCAGGCTGAGCTTTGAAGAAAGCTGGAAAGTATAAGAGACAGAGATAAGGAGGGGATTCATTTTAGACATGGGACACTGCCTCTGCAGACACATGAAAAAGGGAGATGATGGCATGGCATGTTTTAGGAACAGCTAGTTGTCTAGAACACAAAATTCATGAAGGATAGCCATATGAAATAAGTCTGGAAAGTTAGATGAGAATCAGGTTATATAAAGGCTTCATAGTCGAGGCTGAGGAATTCATGGTTTTACCTAAGTAATAAGGAGCCATTGAAAATATCACACCCTAACTCCTGACTCTTTTCCTGACTTACTTTTTTCCAACCCTTTATTAGAATGGGGGATATCTAACTGGCAAGCAGATCCCAAATGAACTCATCATTTTCCTCCTTCCCCTAAAATTATCTTTCTACTCAGCTTTCCTAATCTTTGTTACAAGAAGAAGCTCTCTGTGAAGAAGAGGAGAAAATGACATCCAGAAACGAGGCAATGTAATCATTAAAAATATAAGTAATTTAAAAAATTTTGGGGGGGCTTTTTGAGGGGGTTTTCCAAGAATTTGGTTTGAACTTGTGGCACATGCAGAGGGGGTCAGTTAGTACTGCATGCATAAGTATGGAACTTCCTTTATTTGAGTCAATAGGATCATTTCAGGGCAAAGATTCTTGTGACCCCCCCAAAAACCAACCCCTGAATGCTGAAGTTATAGATGCCATCAGTCTTAGCTGAACTTCAAGAAACAGTGACATCCTGAGAAGCATAATTTTCTAGCCAGGATGTGTGTAGAATCAGCAGTATTGGAGTTCTAACTAATCTTAGTTCAGCTGTCAGAATTCTACCTCTCCTTTCCATAGGCTAGTCTTTACTGTGCTATACAAACAACTCTTCCCCGGGTTAGTCTGGCCTTTGAGGCTATATCTCTAGCTGCTCACTCCTTTGCCTTATCTGGGGTAGAGTACTCAAAGGAGACTATATTTGAAGAACAAACATAGGGTTTACAGAATGGGATTTTCCAGGGTTATCCTTGTTAACCCACAGCTTTTGTACAGCAATGGATATCTATGGAGATAACCACTGGAGGTCAAGTCAAATCAACAAGCAATTATTAAACATATACTATATGCCAGGCACTAGACATACAAATACAAGCAAAGAGAAAGAGTCTTTCACATGTGCAAAAATGTTTGTTGTAGCCCGTTTTTGTAGTGGCAAGGAAGTGGAAACTGAGTGGATGCCCAAAAGTTGGAGAATGGCTGAATAAATTATGATATATGAATGTTATAGAACATTATTGTTCTATAAGAAATGATCAGCAGGATGATTTTAGAGAGGCCTGGAGATATTTGTATGAACCGATGTGAAATGAAATGAGATCATTGTACACGGCAACAAGATTATATGATAATCAATTCTGATGGACATGACTCTTTCCAGCAATGAGATGATTGATGCCTGTTCCAATGACCTTGTGATGAAGAGAGCCATCTATACCCAGAGAGAGGACTGTGGGAACTGAATATGGATCACAACATAACATTCTCACTCTTTTTGTTGTTGTTTGCTTGCATTTTGTTTTCTTACTCATTTTCTTCTTTCCTTTTTGATCTGATTTTTCTTGTGCAGCAAGAGAATTGTATAAATATGTTTACACAAATTAGATTTAACCTATATTTTAACATATATAACATATTGGATTGTTTGCCATCTAGGGGAGAGGTGGAGGGAAGGAGGGGAAAATCTGAAACACAAGGCTATGCAAGCATCAATGTTGAAAAATTATCTGTGCATATGTTTTGAAAATAAAAAGGTTTAAAAATAAAAATAAAAAAGAGAAGGCAAGACATGATATCTATGATATGATGCATGTAAAGTAATAATAAAATATATTTCTATATTAGCTTTTTAAAATACTATTTAAAAAAAAAGAAAAAGTCCTTGTCCTTAAGGAGCTTAACAATTTAAAGGGGAAAGATTGTGCATAAAAGGAGATTGAAAAAACTAGCATGGAGGGGGGAGAGAAGTTATATCACAGAAGCCCAAGCCCTAGGCAGATTCATAGGGTGTCAGTTTACCCTGGGAGCTCTCCTGTGGAAGATAGGAAAGGATCTGAGAATGCTGGTTCCAGAAGAAAGTAGGAGGTATAATAGTTCAATGTCTAGAGTACTCAGTTTTTAGGTAATATTCTTCTGGTTCTTCTAGCAACCAGACCCAAAGACAAAGCAAATCCAATTCCCACAGACACAAGAATGCCAGCCACCACCTCCTTTTATCCCTCTGGTAGAAGAGTCACAAAGAAAGAAAGGGGAAATCCTGTTTCAATTATGTGATCATTTGGTGCCAGAAAATTGTTATTAAGAATATTTTCCCTCAGGGCTTAATGTAGGCCAGATACTTCTCAATGGGAGATCCAGAACCTTTTCCAGAAATGGATCTGAAGTAGTTTCCCCAGCCACCTGGGTGTTTTCATGTATATAAATTCATTATGAATTAGCAGCAAGGTAGAGCTGCTAAAAAGGCTCACGGACTATTAGGTGCTCACACTAACCATATACAGAAGAGAGAAGTAAATTTTGCTGTGTTCTGCCTCAGTCAAATCAAACCTGAGAAACATAAGCCCAGCTTCAGATGTATTTTAAGAACAACACTTAAAACTAGAAAACCAGGAAATATTTGTCCTAAAGAACACTAAGAGAAGACATAAAACTATGTATGAATCCTGTCTTCCAATGATTGAAGGGCTCTCAAGTGGAAGAGGGATTAGATTTAGTCTGCTCTGTCCTAGAGGATAAAGCTAGGAATGATGTGGGGGAGGGAGAAGGAATAGGGAGGAACATTTTTAGCTCAACATAAGGAAGAGCTTTCAAACAATTAGAAAGGCCCCAAAATGGAATGGACTGTCAGAGGGAGATTAAAAGCCTCTCTCCTCCTCTCCACTGGAAGTGTTCCAGCAGCTACAGGATGACTACCTGTCAAGACTGCAGTAGAGGGAATTACAAGAGAGGGGGTTTGGACCAAATGACCTTTACTGTTCCTCTTCAATCTGAGATTTTGTGATTTTGAAAACAAAATAGGTAGCAGGGTTCAGAAACTGCAGGGATGGGGATTAAAGGAAGTGGGTAATAGTGGAGCAGAAAGAAAAAAAAGGGACATAGGCAGTTCCTCACTGTCCCAACCTTTTCAGCTCTTTTTTTATGTGTTGTCTTTCCCCAGTAGATTGAAAATTCCATGAGAGCTTCCTTTCTTTTTGCTTGTATTTGTTTACCCAGATGAGCATCTGTCATATACTAAATAGTTATTGACATGTTAGCTAGACCCCTAGGGTGGACATAAATTCACTCCAATCTTTGATGCTTCCTTTCCCTGTGACTTCAGGAAAGTCACTTTGCATCTCTGGGCCTCAGTTTTTTTTCATACGTAAAATGATATTGGACTTGATGATCTTTGAGGTCTCTTTCAGCTCTAGAGCAATAGTCCTTTGATAGAGTATTTATCACAGCATGATCTTATGACCCAGTGATTCAACAAGCATTTTTTTAAGCTCCATTCAGTACTAGACACTCTAAGAATACAGTTCCTGCCCTCAAGGAATTTATAGTCTATTGCCTTTTTCTAGTTACTAACTTGGGCATTTATTTCCTTGTTTGATGATTCTCTCATTTGGGCCTTTCCTCTCAAAGTGAGAACTTTCTTCAATGGAGAACTTGATTATGGAACATATAATAAAACAGGAAAACAGGGTTAAGTAAAGAGAAGCTAAGAAAGGAAAAAAGGCCAGGAGAGAGATACAGAATTCCAGAGGAAGATCAGGTCATGACAAATTAAAACCAGAGGTCAGTGACCCACATCCAGCATGCCTCTAGGTATTTCAAGAGCTATGCCTAATTTTTCAAAACAAAATCCATTTTTAATTCTCTTAACTTGTACATAATTGATTAAATACAGAATGTAAGTCAATGTCCAAAAACAGAAAGCACCTATTATTAAATTTGATAATTAGGGCCATGTTTGTTCTTTTTTTTTTCTTTTCTTTCTTTTTTTTTTTTTTACAACTGTGATCTTGTTTTTTAAACCATCTTTCCTGGGGCCTGCCAGTGAAAAATGACATGCTTGAAGTTCTGGAGGCCCTGCATGCATCACTATATTACAAAGCAAAGTATGGTAAAGTACAGAAAATTAATTTTAAAATTACATAGAGATTCAGGGGAACAAAGGATCATATCTTATGAGGAATATTTTTGAGGAGACTAAAGATACTTTCTATATCTTTCAGAGGTGGGCAGGATTTCAGCTCTAACCCTAATTTTATGACATGGGAGGGGAAGGAGAGAAGGGGAATGGCATTCCAAACAGAAGGAGCAATAGGAGCTTTTCCAGATCCTGAAGTCAGATGTGATCTTTCCCACTTATGGCCTTTTCACACTCTGTCTTGCCCTATAATTATTTGTGTGTATGACTTTTCCCCTCTGGGAATCATTTGAAGGCAAATGACTATACTTCATTCCTTCATTTATGTTTTCTCCACAAGTATCATAAAGTATCACTTAAAAGAATAAATAAGTCAAACAGTAGCTTCTAAGCAGCTTGGCAAATAGCCTCTCAGTAGGGATACTTTGGCTCACTTCTCTATATATTTAATTGAAATCTCATTTTTGTTACAGTTTCTAATCACACCCAGAATACACCAAAGTGATTCATAGAAAGCATTAGAGTAAAAGCTAAGATGTGCATCTCTTTCTTTAGTATTAATGCTCATTTTCTTATCTATTTCTACTATACATCCAATTTCAAGTGCAAAATCATACCAACTAATTCCATGGTTCAATGCCAAACTATATGGAATCAAAAGAGGAAATACTTGTCCTATCTTCCTTGATACTGTATTCACCTAGGTATGATCTTTCTATTCTTTTTTTTTTTTTTTTTTTGCTTTTTACTGAGGCAATTGAGGTTAAGTGACTTGCCCAGGGTCACACAGCTAGGGAATGTTAAGTGTCTGAGATCAGACTTGAACTCAGGTCCTCCTGACTTCAAGGCTGGTGCTCTATCCATTGCGCCACTTAGCTGTCCCGATCTTTCTATCCTTGGAAGTCCAATGGACTTTGGCTTATTGTATTGATCTTAAAGCATTAATCCCATTCCATCTTAATAGTTACTTATCTGTATGTCCACTGGAATTATCTTCCTCTTGCTTTCCTCTGTTATATGAATTCTATTCATTCTTCAGGGGGAGTTGGTGGCAGAATAAATAAAATGCTGAGCTTGAAGTCAGGAAGACTCATTTTCTGGAGTTCAAATCTAGTCTCAGACACTTATGAGTTCTGTGACCCTGGGTACATCACTTAATCCTGTTTGCCTCAGTTTCCTCATTCGTAAAATGAGCTGGAGAAGGGAACGGCAATGTCTTTGCCAAGAAAACCACCAAATGGGATCATGAAGAGTTGGACATGACTGGAACGATTGAATAATTCATTCTTCAAGGCCATTCTGTACATATGCATGTATGTCTCCACTAAAATTGGTGTGGGTGGAGGTAGCAGATGGGAAGGGAACCGGTAATTTAGTTGATGTAATCACAGAAGGTAAGGGCCAGATAATTTAGAGACGATGTGCTAAAATGTTACATGAAGTATAAAAATGTATCTACCCTCTGTTATCCCTTTATGAAGTATGAATGTTTCCTTAATAGGATCAGGGGGATTATGGCCATATGTCTCTTGTGGTCCTTAAAAGAGAGTATTGAATCAGCCTAGGCAGATAGCAGTGTTTTGAAATGTAGCCCATTAGTCTCTACCGGAAGAAAACAAAGATGCAGGATGGAATTTCTCTCTCCTCCATCCCCATAAACCACGGTGTCTTGCAGTGGAACTCCCTCAGTACTCCAGCTCACTGGAGTAAGCCCCACTGCCTCACCAGAGGGAAAATTCCTCTGACTTTTCTGAGACTCTGCTAGTAAACCACAAGTTCTAAGAGGTGCTCCCAAATTGCAAAGACTTCAGATTTGGGCCTGATTATGAATTGCATAGACTGTCCAAGGACCAGTCTAAATTTGGAGTGGTTCTTTGCCATGTTGGCTGCAGGATACTTACATTTTCAGCCAAAACAACTCTAATGGAAACATTTACTTAAGACATAGAGTTCATGCAACTTGCTTCAGTGGGAAGATGACATATCCACTGGCAACATAACACAGATCCTTGAAGCATTGACATATTCATGTCTTATCCTCCTTACTTGAGTGTGAGCCCCTATAGGGCTGGATTGGTATCTTATTTATCTCTGACTCTCACACTGTTTAGATGTATGAGAATGGCAAACATTATGAAATGCAAATAGCAATTTCAATTGGTGATCTCCCTCCCAAGTTTTGTCCTGTAATATATAATGTCTTTAAAATGTAATATATAATATGTAATATATAATCTCAAATCTTGATAGCTAATCACCTCTTCTTTTTTGAAATTTTCTTTCCCTTGGCTTTTGTGACACTTCACTCTCTTGATTCTCTTCCTCTCTGATATCACTCCTGAACTATTTTTTCTTTTTCTACCCTACCAGTGCTCAGCTCTCATTATACTCATATGCTCACAAACCCTGTTCCTTTTTAATTCAGAGATTCCATGATTCAAATGAATACTTTTTGTGTGTAAAACCTTTTGTCTAACACCAGTTTATAGACAATTAAGATACCAAATCTGTCTTCAAAGATACTACCATCTCCCTGCTGTCTCTTGATCTTGCCATCAAGAATCTGTTGATCTTTCGTATGTTACAATATGGCTCCTCTCTCTTCTATGGTAAGATAATCTTACATATAAAGATTCCAACTAAGATTCCTCCACTTTGAATCATCTTCTCTCATAAGCGAAAACTTAGGCCTTCTTCTAGTTCTTTAAATATCTTGAGCAAATCAATGTACTGCTAAGGTTTTCTATTATTTCTCATTGTCAATATATGACCAACCCCTTTTCTAGTCTATATATCCCTGATGTCTTTACTATGTATGAGTCATCATGAGTAATAATGATTTAGCCTACTTAAACCACCACATAGTTTTGCATTGTTAATGTAATTTTGATCCTTTTGAGATTATGATATTCTATGTTGTGTAACCATAGAGCACCATCAGAAAAACATTGTGTTCAAGAATTTCAGTAGCAATTTGGGATTATTGAAAACAATATACAGTTTTTTTTACACATTTAAGAAATGTGATCTATCCTGATCCTTTTCTATTTAATTCTGGTTCTGGCTCATTGACTATTTACATATGTGCATATATTTTGTGTATACCTGTGTATTGCTTTTTTGTTGCCCATATAGATTTTGTATATCTATAAGGTTCTAGAAGTAGTTTGAAGGGAGGCAAGAATAGACTCTAATATCTCTTTCCACCCACTCACCCTTAAAGGAAAACTTTGATTCCTCCCAAAATTGGAAATAGGAGGTTGAAGCCAGAGGTTGGCCACTCTTCTCTCTTCAGAAAAAGTGGTTATCAGTCTAGAATTGTATCTGTTTGTTCCCTTAAATATTGTTAGTCTAGGGGTAATTTTAGAATCAATTTTAGAATAAAAAAATAGAATCATTATTTATTCATGGAAAAAGAGGGTCCAAGCTTTATATTCAAGACTTGATCTTCTTCCCACAAATTGCTTTTTTCACAATAAAGATACAGAGCAAATAGAAAGCAAACATATTTATTCAAGTAGATAGCAAACAGAAATCAGAGAAAATGTATATAAGAGAATATATACTAAACAATACAGAGTGAAGGAACCTTTTTATTAAGAGTAAAATAGTTTGGCTCAACCAAGAAAGAGTGCTGTATTTCACCAAAGAGGAAATTCTCTAAAGTGTAACAAGCTGGGGATGGGGACATGACGGAGACTGTGAGCTCTTCTCATGTCAACAGCTTTCTAGAATTTTTCTCTCTCTTCAGTAATCTGAAGAAAGGTTTTACTCTTTTATCTTTCCTCTTGAAGCTGGAAGCCAAAGGGACCCAGAAAGAAGATATCTTCTATTTAGCTCTCACCAGTTCCACTGGCCCCTTACACAGTCATGAGGAATTGAGTAATCAGTCTCCACTAATGAAGAAAGAATCCCAAACAATTTTCCCTTTGAGCCAAGAATTACATATATACACACATATATGTATTTATTTCTGTTTGCCTGTATATATCATAATGCATATATTACATACATAGACTCTGTATTAATACTCCCAATTCTCACCTTCTCTCTCTACTTCTACAATAGTAAGTTGATCTCCAACTTTGACTTATTTTTCCCTAAGAACTCTAAGGGCAGTTCCAAGGACTTGGCTGTCTAGTTTTATAGCCCACAAGTTCCTTTTTAGTATATTCTTCCCTCCTAATAGTTTTATCAATTAATATTTTCCCAATAACATGTAATATATGATTATTACTCCAATATAATTTTGACCAATTGATCTCTCTCCTTATTTCCAATTATTAACATCAATTAACTTTTAGAAAGGTATATTTACTAAGAAGATAAAGTAATACCTCAATGCTATGAAGCTGGGAGCCCAGTCTCCTCTACTATTTTGAACTCTGGGGAGGATGAAATCAAACAAGGTACTGTCTATTCACACCTCTCCTCCTCTCTTTCCCCACCTCCCCCAGCAAGTGCACTTATGACTGAATCCTAGCCAGTGGACCAGTTCCAGTTCCCCCCTTTCTTTCAGGGAACAATGTCTCTGCTATTGATTTGGGTCAAATAGGTTATTCCTCAGACCTGTTTCCTCACTAGCACCAGCTGCTATGAATATTGGTAGACTTTGCTATTGACTCCAGCTGCTGGATCCCTGGTGGTTCTTTTGACCTTCTGAAGCTCACAAGATCATAGTTTTCAAAGCACATGATAGGTTGGGTAGAGAAATAATGCAGCCAGTGTCAGTGTCTGCTCTTTCACCACTGGAGGCTTGCAATTTTGAATCTTCCCACTGTGAGGGTAGAGGGATAGAATTGAAGCAGGAGTGAGGAGGAGAGAGGAGAGAGAGACAGGGAGGGAGAGGCTAAAGGGAGGGAGAGGGGGGGAAGGGAAGGGGGTGGAAGAGGTGGAGAAGGGAAGGGGGTGGGGAAGAAGGGGAAGGGAAGGAGGTGAGGAAGGAGGAGAGGGAAAGGAAAGAGAAGGAGGGACAGGGAGGGAGAGAGAGGGAGAAAGAAGAGAGAGGGAGAGGCAAGGAAGAGAGAGAAGAGAGAGGGAGGGACAGGGAGGAAGGGGCAGGAAGTTCAGCTACCAATTAAAAAGTTTTTTAGCTCCATGCAATAAACTAACAGGAAATAGTCAAACACTACCTGTGAATGCTCTGAATCATTAAGGATTCCCCTATTGCATCATTCAATTCATAAATCAGGTTTATCAGGAATCCACATGGTTTGATACCAAGCAGAATATATTTGTATAGAGGTGAAGAGGGAGATGGTCAAGTGGTGAAAGATAGAGGGAATGAGCTAAAGGGAGGAGAACCAAAAGGAGATTGAAAGAGGGAAAGGAAGAGGGTGAAAGAAAAAGAGATATAGGCTATCCTTTAGTCACTTGTTAGAGGGTGAGAAAATGCATTTTAGATCCATTTTACTTTTCCACTATGAATGGATTCTTATTACTCATGAGAATATTGAGTAATTACTCATTCTCTTTATTGTGGATTTTGCTAAGGAGGTTTTGTAGTATTCTAGAACTCAGCACAGTTAGTACGATATAATTTATGATTAGTAGTATGTGGAGTGTAACCATTAAAAGGGAACTTTTAATGTCTGAACTCTTCATAGGACATCTGCTGTAACACTGAAAAATACTTAGGTGAGCGTATGTCTACCTGTTTTATAATCTGGTTTCATGCCAAAATCTTAGACTCACTGAACCACAGTGTCTAATTGACACAGTAGATAGAACACTGGAGCTGGGGTCAGAAAAACTCGAGTTCAAATTTGACTTGAGACACTTATTACCTGTGTGACTGTGGATGAGTCACTTCCACACTGCTTCAGTTTCCTCAATTATAAAATGAGGCTAATAATGTCAGCTTCCTCACAGGGTTGTTGTGAAAATCAAATGAGATAATATTGGTAAAGTACTTAGCACAATGCTTGATATAGAGTAGGCATTTAAAAATGCTTATTCCATCCATCCTCACCAGAAATTAGCATAATTTTAACAAATGTGATAGAATTATTTTATTTGAGAAGAGCCCATAGAGCTTCATTTTATTCTACTCAGTCAAATGGTTTTTGAAAATCAATGAACAATGGATGTCACAGTCTGTGTGACTGTAATTTTGTAGAAAATAATCTCCAAAAGACTGTCTTTTTGTTCTTTGTGTTTTCCTTCAGGATACCATCCACTGAGGATACCCTCCTCGGTACTCTGATTCCTTACACACTTAGTGGATGTTTTTTTTTTTTTTAAATTTTTTATTTTATTTTTTTTATTTTATTTTTTTAAATTTTATTTTATTTGCATAACATATGTGTGGGTAATTCCTCAACAATAACCCTTACATAGCTTTCCGCTACAAATTTTTCCCCCCAACTTCCCCACCCCTTCCCTAGATGGCAGGATATCCTTAGTGGATGTTTTTTGAACCTAATTGTTGAATATGACTTGAGTTTGCTTCCTCTCCCCATCCTGGATATATACATATATGTCCCAACTAATCAGCATCCTTTCAGATGGATCTGGCTAGTGTAGAGGACAGCAGAAATATCACTTTCCTCATCCCTAACTCTTCTAATGGAGACTGAGATAGCACCAGCTTTTTGCCTGCTGTTACCCTCCATCTCCACCCTCACTACCTTGACTGAAAATGGCAGATTTTCCTTTTCAGTAAATGTATTCTCTTTGGGGGGTGGGGGTGGGGTAGGAATTACATTCCCTGAAGTCTTGGTTAAATGGTATTGAATATCCAAACCAAATGAATATTAAAATTCACAGCTCTCAGCCAACAACTTCTTGCTCACAATGTGTGTTTGTGTGTCTCTATCCACTTGCATAGGCTTTTCCCATGGAATCAATGCAGTATATTATAAACCAAAAGTATCTTCTAGTCCCAACTGTCATTACTTATTTATAATCATGAGGCGTCTGAGTAGAGGCCCTGGATTTTCATGAAGGAAAGGTTGGTCTCATTCTTCCTGGAGTAGAAAAGCTGGATAATTGCATATAAAGTCATCTCTTCCTTTGAAAAAATACTGCTCTCACATTCTCCTCACACAGAAGCTCTTTGTAATCCTACAGGGTTTGAACAAATTCAGAAACATTCAATTTCATTTTGCAAACGGAAACCATGACAGCAATTTTGAACTAATTTTCCTGGACTTTCTTATCCTGGGCAAACCTCACTAAGGTGTCTGGGTAAATTTTTTTTTTTTAACAAACAGTACAACTGCTAATTTTCAGTTCAGATTTTTTTGTGGACAGACTCACATATCTCATTGTCTTCCTGGCTTGGGAAAAGACTATATTCTTCTGTAGCCCTAGACTTTGTTGGCATAGACCTTTCCTTTCTTTGTTCATTTGGAATAATTTAGTGGTATCTACTTTATGCCCAAACTTAAATTGGGTGCTTGGAGAGAGACAAAAACCACAGCTTTGAGAATTGAGAGATACTAGAGGTGATCTAATCTAATCAGGTAGAACCCCTGAATTTTCTACACCACCACCAAAAAAGGAAGCAAGGAAAAAAGAAAGAAAAGAAGGATAGTTGATAAATTGAGCTTAATATTTGTACCGATCACCTCTCTGGATTGTTATAAGAACCATGCTTTGAAATGTGCTACAAAAATATGAGTTCTTATTACTGGAAAATAAGGCAAGGCACCAAGAAGGAGGGGAGCTACCTTCAGAAGTCAGGAAAACCCAGACTTACTGTGTGACTCTGGGCAAGTCATTTATCTTCTCAATAGGTAAACTGAGCTTCTCATTCATAGAGATGGTATTGATATAGGTCTGTATTTATAGAAGAAGATCCTCACTAGCTACTTACAATATTAATGGAATTATAGCTCCATTGTGTATTCAGAGAGGGAAGGAGGGAGTGGAGTTTGAAAGAGTAAATTGACATCAGACTGAATAAAGACTTTGAATGCCAACTTAAGGGTTTTGTACCTTAATATATCAGAAATAGTCATCAAAAATTCTTTTGCTGTTGTTGTTGTTTTTTTCCCAGCAGAGGGATGATAGGTCAGAGTAATACATAAACTTTAATGTGGGATGAAGGATGAATTGGAGGGAGAGAGTGAAAATCGGTGACTAGTTAGGAATATTCCCCTGAAAGGTGATGAGGACCTGGATTAGGTTGGTAGTTGTAGGGATGAAAAGGAGGGGGTGATTTATTTTGGAGGTAAAATTGCCAGGACTTAGTGACTAATCAGATATTTTTCAGTGCCTCACATAGGCATTTCCCCATCTGGCTGGGTCTGGGCAGTTTTCAGAGAAATGAGTCCAGTGTTAATCAGAGTCACTTGGAAGTACCTTCAATTCTTTGAGCTGGTCTAATATAGAAAAAAAAAACATTGGGGCTTAAGAGATTTTAGCAATTATTTAGTCCAACCCTTTATTCCTTGAGTAAACGAAGGTGGTGACTTGTCCAAGGTCACTTAGTGAGTTGATGACAGAGAACTCAAATCCATTATTCTCAGTTTAACACATTTTAACATGACCTGGGGATTCAAGCATTTTTTTCTTACTTGCTAACGAGAAAAACATTTTCACTCTAGCATTTCTTCGGCCAAGCAAGTGATTTCAGCAACTTAGGAGTAAGTTATTCAGTTTCCTACATTAATTCCAATGCTTTGCCTGTCTTGTTGCTTCCAGACTTTTTATTTCACCCCTGCCTTCTCTCGCCCTTGTGATTCAGAAGCATAGAATTTTAAAGTTGGGAAAGATCTCAGCAGTCATTTAGTCCAAACAAAACCAAAAATAATTCCTACTCTAACATACTAGACAATGAGGTATTGAACTCTGATTAGGAAACCTCCAATGAGAAGAAATGTAGCTAGGTTGTGATGGCATGATTCCAATTCTCATTGTATATTTCCATTGGGCTGAAACTAATTATTATATTTTATATAACTATAACTTTCTAATTATTCTAATTCAAATACATCTGTCCTGTCAAGGAATTTATTACTAGCACTACTAGCTACCTAGCTATATGAATGCAAGAGAGGAATCTTACCATATCGAAGTTCAAAGGGAGATAGATTTTAGGAGTCTTGGAACCCAGGGGATAGTCTTGATGAAGTAAAAAAAAATTGGGTTGTTTGGAAAGAGGGGATAGCAGGAAGGAGGGGAGACAAAGGTTTTTGTCCCACTGGAAAGAAAGGAACCAAATTATCATTTTATTCTGTTCAGAGACCTCACGATAAAAACCTATCAGTTTCTCTGATTTATTTCAGAACTCAGCCTTAGGGGGAAAAGAATACCCTATTATGTTTATTTCTGATTATGGTCAACAATTTGCTTCTGATTAGGACTAATAACATACAATAATAAAATACAAAACCCAAAGAATAACCTTCCTAAAGAAAAGGAACATGTTTAAGATGTGATCAAATCAATTAATTGACCAATAAGCATTCATTAAGAATCTTACTATGCATCAAGCACTGTGACTACCATGCTAATTTATCCAATTCAAAGAGCATTTAAAACATTTTAATTTCCAGTTCCAAATTCTCTTCCTACCTCCATCCCTTCTCCCACCTGTTGAGGAGACAAGCAAATATACATATGAAGTGATACAAAACACATTTCCATATTAGCCATAAACAAGAAATTATTAAACATTTAGCTGGTACTATGTACCAGCCAAATATCTGGATTCAAATTATTCTTCTAAAATATAGGAGCTGTGTGAACAGAGATAAATCATTTAACCTCTTAGTGTCCTAAGCAGCTAAGATTACAAACTACAGATACCCTGGCAATCTGCCTTAGTGGCAGAAATTTGCATACCAGTAATTCTTTATATGGGATCAGAGAGGTGGTATAATGGATAGAGCATAGAGTTTGAAGTCAGGAAAATTTGAGTTCAAATCCAGACTCAGACACTTAATAGCTATGTGATCCTGGGCAAGTCAGTTAACACCTAGGTGCCTCAGTTCCTCATCTATAAAATGAGAACACATTGGAGAAGGAAATAGCAAATCATTTCAGTATCTTTGCCAAGAAAATCCCAGAGGCAAAAGTCCATGGGGTCATGTAGAATCGGACACTACTGAACAACAAACTTAATGAAATAAAGGTTCCATACACTTTGTAAGGCACTTAGGATACACAGATAAAAATAAAACAATGCCTGTCTTCTTACATTCTAATGAACTGGACACCATGTGCATATGTAAGTATATTCACAATATATACAAGTTAATTTGGAGTAGGGAGTGAACCAGCAACTGGTGGCAGGGGCAGCATTAAGAAAGGCTTCACAAGATTGCTCTCTCTCTTTTTTTTAATTAAAGCTTTTTATTTTCAAAATATATACATTGATAATTTTTGACATTCACCCCTACAAAACCCTGTGTTCTAATTCCTCCCCTTTCCCCCCTTTTCCCCAGTTGGCAAGTGATCTAATATATGTTAAACATGCATTTCCTCTCTCTGTATTTCCACAAATACCATGCTGCACAAGACAAATCAGATTAAAAAGGAAAAAATGAGAAAGAAAACAAAATGCAAGCAAACAACAGCAAAAATAGTGAAAATACTATGTTGTGATTCACATTCAGTCCCCACAGTCTTCTCTCTGGGTGCAGATGGCTTTATTCATCACAAGAACATTGGAACTGGTCTGAATCAACAAGGTTGCTCTTAAGTCTTAAAGGAAACCAGGCATTCCAAAGGGTGGATGTGGAAAAGAGGTATAAGAGAAAACCAGTCTATTGGTAAAGAGACCATTCAAGACTTTGTGTAATGTTTGACTGAAACTTCAGTGTGTGTGTGTGTGTACATACATACATGTACACACATGCATATATAGTGACATGTACACATATATACACAGGTATATATGATATTCCCTTGATTTATCAGTCCAGTAAACCTTTCAAGAAAGAAATGACACTAATTTGGCATAACCTGTCCTGAATAAAGATGCCATGTGATCACAGTTTCCATTTTTAAATATTTATAAATTATTTATATAATTCCTGTAATAATATAATTTTGCCATTATTGTCATCCTTCACACGCTTTCATTTTTCAGAAAATCTGGATAGCATTTGCCTTTTTATATAGTCTGCAACACCACCTTCTTTCACAATCTTACAGTGTTCAGGAATTCCATTTGCTTGTTCATTCAGTAACCTAGATTGTAGTCAGGACTTGCTGATTTTAATGCATTGAGGACAACTAGATATCTTTATTACCTCTTACTTTTCTATGATTGCCATTTCCCCATCTTTTCCAGTTCAAAGAAGATTTTCCTTAGTCAAGAAGATAAGCAATGGAACCTCAATGTGTATGAATGCACGTGTACATTTGCATTTATATATGTATGTAAATGTACAGATATACACAGATGTAAAACACATGTATAGATGTATACACATGTGTGCATATATACATTCCCCCTGATTTATCGGTCTACTGGCTCTTTCTAATAGCTTCAAAGATGCAAAGTAAGAGTTGATAGTTCTACTTTGGGGCAGCTAGATGCTACAGAGGATAGAATTGCCTGGAATCAGGAGGACTCAGCCTCCTGAATTCAAATCTGGCCTTAGATACTTACTAGCTGGGAAACCTTGGGCAAGTAGTTAACCTTGTTCGCCTTAGTTTTCTCATCCATAAAATGAGCTGGAGAAGGAAATGGCAAATCACTCCAATATTTTTAGAAGAAAACCCCAGATGGGGTCACAAAAAAAATCAGACATGACTAAAAAACAAACAATAGTTCTATTTGATCATATATCATTGTAATTCTCCCACTCACTCCAAGCAGCAGCTTTCCTCAATCTTTCCTTTGTCCCACATATAACATTAAAAGTCTTTTGTGTTGTTTTTATCATTCATTATCAATCTCAGCTGGTCATTTATTGTTATTCATTTTCTCATATTCATCTTCACTGAATGATTCTTGCTTCCATCTTTTATACACATCTCTGAAAAACTTGAGTTAATCATTGAACTCTTGGAGACATGTGAGTCTCTTTAGATAATATTCCCTCTTCTCATGGAAATTATTTCCATTTGCACTTTTAGAATTTCTGGATAGCCTTCCATTACTTTTGGTTTGACTGACCCTTTAAGATCTTCAGAACTTACACCCTCGAAATTCTATTTGACTTAAAATTATGGTACACATTAGGTTATGCCCAGCTTTCCCCCCTTATTTTATCATGAATTTGAAGACTGAATGTTCACTGGCCCCCAAAGTTACTGTCATTATTACTTCTATGATCATTTCCCTCTTTGCTAATCAGAATTAGGCCTAGAAAATTAAATCCCCTGGTCACTACCTCTATCTGTTAAAGGATGAAATTACCATTATAGGAATTCATCAGTTATCATGTTTTTTTTTTTTTTTGTGGGTTTTTTTTTGGCAGAAGAAATCTAGCAGCTGCCCAAATAGTTTACATTCCCCATCACCATGATATTAGGTCTTGGTGCCAGATTTGTGATCTGTTTCCTAAACTCCTAAATTTAGTTTCTTCGGTCCACATGGTTTGTGGTATAGTTTCTTTTTCTTTTTTCTTTTTTTTTATAATTTTTTTTATTAAAGCTTTTTATCTGCAAAACATATGCATGTATAATTTTTCAACATTGACACTTGCAAAGCCTTCTGTTCCAAATTTTTCTTTCCTTCCCCCCATCCCCTCCCCTTGATGGCAGGTAGTCTAATGCATGTTAATAATGTTAAAATATGTGACAAATCAAATATATGGCATAAAGTTGGGAAAAGTAACTCCTAATTATTATTCTAATTTCCTCTTCATTGGTAGAAAGTTATCCCTTTTCATTTTTGAGACTAACAATTTGATTTTTTTTCTTTCCCTTTTCTAACTAAATTAACTAAAGGCTTGTCTATTTTGTTGTTGTTGTTGCTTTTTTCATAAAACCAACTCTTAGTTTTATTTTATGCAAGTAAGCATCTAGAGAGATAAAATTTCCCCTTGTAACCACTTTGTCTGTATCCCACAAATTTTGGTATGTTGTCTCATTATTGTCATTCTCCTGGATGAAAATATTGATTGTGTCTATGATTTGCTCTTTCACCCATTCATTCTTTAGGATTAGATTATTTCATTTCCAATTAACTTTTGGTCTATTTTCTCCTGGCTTTATATTGCATGTGATTTTTAATGCATCATGATCTGGAAAACATGCATTTACTACTTCTGCCTTTCTGTATTTGATTTTGAGGGTTTTATGCCCTAACATATGGTCAATTTTTGTCTAAGTTACATGAAACACTGAAAAAAAAGTAAACTCCCTTCTGTCTCCATTCAATTTTCTCCAAAGATTTATCATACCTTACTTTTCTAACATTTTGTTTACCTCCCTAACTTCTTTCTTGTTTATTTTGTGGTTTGATTTATCTAGTTCTGAGAGAGCAAGGGTGAGATTGCCCACTAGTATAGTTTTGCTGTCTATTTCTTCTTGCATCTCTGTTAGTTTCTCCTCTAGGAATCTGGATGCTATACCACTTGGTGCATATATGTTTAGTATTGATACTGCTTCATTTTCTATGATACCCTTTAGTAAAATACACTTTTCTTCCTTATCTCTTTTAATTATATTTATCTTTGCTTTTATTTGATTTGAGATCAGGATTGCCACCTCTGCTTTTTTTGTTCACCTGGAGTGCAAAAGATTCTGCTCCAGCCCTTTGCCTTCACTCTGTATATATCTCTATGCTTTAGATGTGTTTCTTGTAAACAACATATTGCAGGATGCTAGCTTTTAATCCAGTTTGCTATCCACTTCCATTTTATGGGAGAGTTCATCCCCTTCACATTCACATTATTTCCTGCCATCTTATTTACCCAAAGCTATGTTTTTCTCTTTCCTTTCCCCTTTCTCCCTTCCCCCCTCCCCAGTATTTTGCTTTTGATGACCACCTCCCTCAAACAGTCCTCCCCCCTTTAGAGCCCTTCCCCCTTTTTTACACCTTTTCCCTAATTCTTCTATTTTCCCCTTCTATTAGTCTTTCCCTTTCTTTTCCTCCTTTCCCTCCCACTTCCCTATAAAGTGGGACAAGTTTCTCTGTGAAACCAAATATATCTGATATTCTCAGAGCCCAATCAGATGAGAGTAAGATTCACACAATGCTCATTCCCCCTCCTTTCTTTCCCTCAATTATATTAGGTTTTCTTTGCCTCTTCAAGAGATTTTACCTTATTTTTACCTTATTTTACCTCCTTTTTCCTCTTTTTCCAGTATGATCCCCTTTCTACCTCTAGTTTCTTTTTCATATTATCAAAGTAAAATCAAAATACACCCACATTCTCTAAGTATACCCATAATAGAAATATAATCCTCAAGAGTTCTTTCCTTTTTACCTTTTTATGCTTCTCTTGAGTTCTGAGTTTGGAGGTCAATTTTTTTGTTCAGATCTGGTCTTTTCATTAGAAATAGGTGAAATTCTCCTATATCATTTAATGTCCATCTTCTTCCCTGAAAGATAATGCTAATTCTAGCTGGATAGCTTATTCTTGGCTATAATCCAAGATCCTTTGCCTTTTGGAATATCTGATTCCAGGCCCTTTGATCCTTTAAGGTGGAAGCTGATAGATCCTGGGTGATTCTAATTATGGCTCCTTGGTATTTTAATTGTTTCTTTCTAGCTGCTTACAATAATTTTTCCTTGATGTGATAGTCCTGAAATTTAGCCACAATATTCCTTGGGGATTTAATTTGGGGGTGATTGGTAAATTCTTTCAATGGCTATTTTACCTTTTGATTCTAAAATAGCAGGGCAATTTTCTTTCATGATTTCCTGGAAGATAGTGTCTAGGTTCTTTTTTTCATCATGGCTTTCAGGAAGTCCAATAATCCTTAGATTGTCTCTCCTAGATCTATTTTCCAAGTCAGTTGTTTTTCCTAGGAGATAGTTCATATTTCCTACTATTTTTTCATTTTTTGACTAATTCTTGAAGTCTTATTGATTCATTCACTTCCATTTGTTCAATTCTAATTTTTAGTGTATTATTTTCTTCAGTTACCTTTTTTTTAGCTCCTTTTGTTATTGGCCAATTTGTTCATTGCATACTTTTTCCATTTCACTAATTTTATTTTTCAGTGAATTGGTGTCTTTTTCATATCTCTTTTGTAGGGCACTATATGCTTTTTCCATTCCTTCTTGCAATGATCTCATTTCATTTCCCCATTTTTCTTCTAACTCTCTTATGAGATTCTTTATGCAATCTTCCAGGAAAACCCAGTGAAACTTTGGGACCAAGTCATGTCTCCTTTTGTGGCTTCCTCTGGAGGTGCTTTGCATTTAGGCACCTCAGGATCTGAGATCTGTTCTTCTTTCTCTCCATAAAAGCTGTCCATGGTAAGAGTTCTTTTTTGTTTTTTATTCATTTTTTAAAGCTTGAGGTCTATTCACAGCAAAGGAGCAACAACTGCATTAATTTGCCTGGGGGCAGTTCCACTGATTGATTGTGATGCTAAGCAATCAGAGCCAAGTCTGGGGTTCTCAGGTTTACAATCTACCTTTTATAAAAGGCAGATCTGCCAAATCACCTGCTTGCAACCAGGGCAGAGTGGCCTAAGAAGCTCACAGAAACTTCCCAGGTGCTTAGAAACTGCCATGCTCTGGGTCCCGGCCCAACTTCCTGCCCTGGAATCCCTGTGCTGCCATTTGGACTTGGCAGACTGTTCCCCTGCCTGACTGAAAAAGACCTGTCCTGAAGTTCCTCCAAGGTAACTTCTTCTGGGAAAATGTTGTACTCCAAATATTTGGGGTGCTTTGACTCTCAAATCAGTTCAGAGGCTTAATCTGCTGTTGGTCTGAGAGAAGGTCAGAGGAGGTCACAGAGAGTCGTGTCTGCACTCCACTATCTTGGCTCCACCCCTACCCTTGTAGTATAGTTTCATAAGTACATTGCTTCTGCTTCTCCTTCCAAATGATGCTTACCCAAATACTTTCCAGAATGATTTCCTCACTAAGTATATTTTCTTACTACTAGTATAACTTCTATCAATGGGGGAATAACTAAATAAATTATGGCAAACGAGTGTAGTAGAATATTGTTGTGTTATAAAAATAATGAATAGAAAGAATATGGAGAGGTATAAGATGACTTATGCAAAATGTTAAAAAGTGAGATAAGCAGAATCAGGAAGATAAATGAAACAGTTAGTACAACAAGAACTTGTATGTAACATGTATGGGCTGGGCTTTTCTTCCAAAGGCCAAACTTGTGACATCTTTTCCTCAGGGTGTTAAGATAACTCGAGGGTTTTTGGCATGTTTTTTTTTCTCTATTGCCATTGAACCCACACAAGCCGTGTTCTTTCTAATGATTAGGAATTTATGACCAGCACCCCAGACCCATTTAACCACTTAGCGTGAGGTAGCACTTATTTATATAAATAAAAAGGTATATTTATTTCAAAGGCATAGTAAGACCAAACATAAAAATATTTCCTCAATGTATCTGGGACCCACTTTCCCCTTTACCAACTAGGTTTCTGAGGAAGTAAGCCCAAAACTTAGCTCAATTTCTACATAGGATTAGTATCACCAAGTTCATTCATGTCCAGATGTGTCAAGATTGCCATATGAGTCTTACCACTGGAATAGAGACCAGAAAGTCATTTCTAAAGCTCCTTGCTAATTGGGTCATCAATACTGGATTGCTTGCAATGCCAGATCTGGATTCTAACTCCTAGATTCCTTTGGCTTGCTCTGTTATCCAAGTTCTTACAATAGAAGTTAGTGAAATGACCATGAACTGGGGAGAGTGGCAATTGGGGTGATTGTTGCTGGTGGTGAAGGTAGTGGTGGTGGTAATGATGATGGTGGTGTAGTGGTGGTGTGGTGGTAGTAGTGGTGGTGGTGGTGGTGGTGGTGGTGGTGGTGGTGGTGGTAATGGTGGTGGTAATGGTGGTGGTGGTGGTGGTAATGGTAGAAGAGATAAGGCCCTGATGTCATTCCCTTTACCTATGATTTCTCACTAGATGCCATGAAGGAGTTACTGAGCACCCTCAGATGCTAATAGGACAGAGATAGTAACTGAAGCTGAAAAGACTTTTTGAAGCATTGGCAGTTCTGATTCAACAGTCAATCAAAAAAAGGCTCCTCCTAACCATATGGTTATCCAGAAGAAAAAAAAAAGATATAGAATGCCTACATGGACTCTGAAGTCTATAAGGCATTTCCTTTACAAATCATCCCAGTTTTCCCAGAAGTAGCTCCTTAACATCCTTTACATGAGCAATTACATCAGTGGAGCATGCTGATGGGGTCTGTATATGTGCCAGACACCCATTACAAATGTAAATGGAAAGAATGACAACAATCAAGATAGAAAACTATGTGATTATAATAACCAGACTTAGGAAAGCAATAAGAGAATACATCTCCTTACCTTCTCTGCAGAGGCAGGAGAATATACTGACAGATTTGATTGACGTGTTGATTAGTTTTGCTGAACTGTTTTTTTTTTCTTTTTCTTTTTCTTTCTTTCTTTCTTTCTTTCTTTCTTTCTTTCTTTCTTTCTTTCTTTCTTTCTTTCTTTCTTTCTTTCTTTCTTT
>JAJPUD010001269.1:94872-130882 GCA_023553655.1 Myrmecobius fasciatus | reverse complement strand
TGGCAACAACAATACTATATGAGGATCAGTTCTAAGGGACATGACTCTCTTCAACAATGAAATGCTTCAAACCAATTCCAATTGTTCAGTGAAGAAAGCCATATACACCCAGAGAGAGGGATGTGAAATGTGGACCACAACATAACATTTTCATGTTCTCTATTGAGGTTTGCTTGCATTGTATTTCCTTTATTGGATTATTATTTCTTGTAGATACGATTTCTTCTGCACAAAAAATGATGTGTGGCAATAACTATACATATATTCGATTTCTTAAGTATTCTAACATAATTATCATGTAGTGGATATTCTGCTATCTAGGGGAGGGGTGGGGAGTAGGGGGGAAAATTTGTAACAGAAAGCTTTGTAAGGGTTAATGTTTAGGAATTACCCATACATATGCTTTGCAAATAAAAAGTATTAATAAATAAAAAAAATAAATAAATAAAATAAAATAAAATAAAATAAGAAATGAGCAGCAGGACGATTTCAGAGAGGCCTGGAGAGACTTGCATGAACTGATGCTGAGTGAAATGAGCAGAACCAGGAGATCATTATACACAGCAACAACAATACTATATGATGATCAATTCTGATGTACATGGCTCTCTTCAACAATGAAATATTTCAAACCAGTTCCATTTGGTCAGTGAAGAAAGCCATATAAACCCAGAGAGAGGGATGTGAAATGTGGACCACAACATAACATTCTCATACTCTTGATTGATGTTTGCTTACATTGTGTTTCCTTTATGTGATATGTCTTTTGTGTAGGTAAGATTTTTCTTGCATAACAATGAAAAGTTTGGAAATATGTATACATATATTCGATTTGTCAAGTATTTTAACATAATTCACATGTAGTGGATATCCTGCCATCTAGGGGAGAGGTGGGGAGTTGGGGGTCAAAATTTGTAACAAAGCTATGTAAAGGTTAATGTGGAGGAATTACCCACACATATGTTATACAAATAAAATTAAATTTAAAAAAAAGAAAAGAAAAAGGTACCTTGGAAGAACTTTTTTTGTTTGACTGTTGAATCAGAACTGCCAGTGTCTTCAAAAAATCTTTTCAGCTTCAGTTACTATCTCTGTCCTATTAGCATCTGAGGGTGCTCAGTAACTTCTTCATGGCATCTAGTGAGAAATCATAGGTACAGGGAATGACATCAGGGCCTTATCTCTTCTACCATTACCACCACCACCACCACCATTACCACCACCATTACCACCACCACCACCACCACCACCACCACCACCACCACCACTACTACCACCACACCACCACTACACCACCATCATCATTACCACCACCACTACCTTCACCACCAGCAACAATCACCCCAATTGCCACTCTCCCCAGTTCATGGTCATTTCACTAACTTCTATTGTAAGAACTTGGATAACAGAGCAAGCCAAAGGAATCTAGGAGTTAGAATCCAGATCTGGCATTGCAAGCAATCCAGTATTGATGACCCAATTAGCAAGGAGCTTTAGAAATGACTTTCTGGTCTCTATTCCAGTGGTAAGACTCATATGGCAATCTTGACACATCTGGACATGAATGAACTTGGTGATACTAATCCTATGTAGAAATTGAGCTAAGTTTTGGGCTTACTTCCTCAGAAACCTAGTTGGTAAAGGGGAAAGTGGGTCCCAGATACATTGAGGAAATGTTTTTATGTTTGGTCTTACTATGCCTTTGAAATAAATATACCTTTTTATTTATATAAATAAGTGCTACCTCATGCTAAGTGGTTAAATGGGTCTGGGGTGCTGGTCATAAATTCCTAATCATTAGAAAGAACACGGCTTGTGTGGGCTCAATGGCAATAGAGAAAAAAACATGCCAAAAACCCTCGAGTTATCTTAACACCCTGAGGAAAAGATGTCACAAGTTTGGCCTTTGGAAGAAAAGCCCAGCCCATACATGTTACATACAAGTTCTTGTTGTACTAACTGTTTCATTTATCTTCCTGATTCTGCTTATCTCACTTTTTAACATTTTGCATAAGTCATCTTATACCTCTCCATATTCTTTCTATTCATTATTTTTATAACACAACAATATTCTACTACACTCATTTGCCATAATTTATTTAGTTATTCCCCCATTGATAGAAGTTATACTAGTAGTAAGAAAATATACTTAGTGAGGAAATCATTCTGGAAAGTATTTGGGTAAGCATCATTTGGAAGGAGAAACAGAAGCAATGTACTTATGAAACTATACTACAAGGGTAGGGGTGGAGCCAAGATAGTGGAGTGCAGACACGACTCTCTGTGACCTCCTCTGACCTTCTCTCAGACCAACAGCAGATTAAGCCTCTGAACTGATTTGAGAGTCAAAGCACCCCAAATATTTGGAGTACAACATTTTCCCAGAAGAAGTTACCTTGGAGGAACTTCAGGACAGGTCTTTTTCAGTCAGGCAGGGGAACAGTCTGCCAAGTCCAAATGGCAGCACAGGGATTCCAGGGCAGGAAGTTGGGCCGGGACCCAGAGCATGGCAGTTTCTAAGCACCTGGGAAGTTTCTGTGAGCTTCTTAGGCCACTCTGCCCTGGTTGCAAGCAGGTGATTTGGCAGATCTGCCTTTTATAAAAGGTAGATTGTAAACCTGAGAACCCCAGACTTGGCTCTGATTGCTTAGCATCACAATCAATCAGTGGAACTGCCCCCAGGCAAATTAATGCAGTTGTTGCTCCTTTGCTGTGAATAGACCTCAAGCTTTAAAAAATGAATAAAAAACAAAAAAGAACTCTTACCATGGACAGCTTTTATGGAGAGAAAGAAGAACAGATCTCAGATCCTGAGGTGCCTAAATGCAAAGCACCTCCAGAGGAAGCCACAAAAGGAGACATGACTTGGTCCCAAAGTTTCACTGGGTTTTCCTGGAAGATTGCATAAAGGATCTCATAAGAGAGTTAGAAGAAAAATGGGGAAATGAAATGAGATCATTGCAAGAAGGAATGGAAAAAGCATATAGTGCCCTACAAAAGAGATATGAAAAAGACACCAATTCACTGAAAAATAAAATTGGTGAAATGGAAAAAGTATGCAATGAACAAATTGGCCAATAACAAAAGGAGCTAAAAAAAAAGGTAACTGAAGAAAATAATACACTAAAAATTAGAATTGAACAAATGGAAGTGAATGAATCAATAAGACTTCAAGAATTAGTCAAAAAATGAAAAAATAGTAGGAAATATGAACTATCTCCTAGGAAAAACAACTGACTTGGAAAATAGATCTAGGAGAGACAATCTAAGGATTATTGGACTTCCTGAAAGCCATGATGAAAAAAAGAACCTAGACACTATCTTCCAGGAAATCATGAAAGAAAATTGCCCTGCTATTTTAGAATCAAAAGGTAAAATAGCCATTGAAAGAATTTACCAATCACCCCCAAATTAAATCCCCAAGGAATATTGTGGCTAAATTTCAGGACTATCACATCAAGGAAAAATTATTGTAAGCAGCTAGAAAGAAACAATTAAAATACCAAGGAGCCATAATTAGAATCACCCAGGATCTATCAGCTTCCACCTTAAAGGATCAAAGGGCCTGGAATCAGATATTCCAAAAGGCAAAGGATCTTGGATTATAGCCAAGAATAAGCTATCCAGCTAGAATTAGCATTATCTTTCAGGGAAGAAGATGGACATTAAATGATATAGGAGAATTTCACCTATTTCTAATGAAAAGACCAGATCTGAACAAAAAAATTGACCTCCAAACTCAGAACTCAAGAGAAGCATAAAAAGGTAAAAAGGAAAGAACTCTTGAGGATTATATTTCTATTATGGGTATACTTAGAGAATGTGGGTGTATTTTGATTTTACTTTGATAATATGAAAAAGAAACTAGAGGTAGAAAGGGGATCATACTGGAAAAAGAGGAAAAAGGAGGTAAAATAAGGTAAAAATAAGGTAAAATCTCTTGAAGAGGCAAAGAAAACCTAATATAATTGAGGGAAAGAAAGGAGGGGGAATGAGCATTGTGTGAATCTTACTCTCATCTGATTGGGCTCTGAGAATATCAGATATATTTGGTTTCACAGAGAAACTTGTCCCACTTTATAGGGAAGTGGGAGGGAAAGGAGGAAAAGAAAGGGAAAGACTAATAGAAGGGGAAAATAGAAGAATTAGGGAAAAGGTGTAAAAAAGGGGGAAGGGCTCTAAAGGGGGGAGGACTGTTTGAGGGAGGTGGTCATCAAAAGCAAAATACTGGGGAGGGGGGAAGGGAGAAAGGGGAAAGGAAAGAGAAAAACATAGCTTTGGGTAAATAAGATGGCAGGAAATAATGTGAATGTGAAGGGGATGAACTCTCCCATAAAATGGAAGTGGATAGCAAACTGGATTAAAAGCTAGCATCCTGCAATATGTTGTTTACAAGAAACACATCTAAAGCATAGAGATATATACAGAGTGAAGGCAAAGGGCTGGAGCAGAATCTTTTGCACTCCAGGTGAACAAAAAAAGCAGAGGTGGCAATCCTGATCTCAAATCAAATAAAAGCAAAGATAAATATAATTAAAAGAGATAAGGAAGAAAAGTGTATTTTACTAAAGGGTATCATAGAAAATGAAGCAGTATCAATACTAAACATATATGCACCAAGTGGTATAGCATCCAGATTCCTAGAGGAGAAACTAACAGAGATGCAAGAAGAAATAGACAGCAAAACTATACTAGTGGGCAATCTCACCCTTGCTCTCTCAGAACTAGATAAATCAAACCACAAAATAAACAAGAAAGAAGTTAGGGAGGTAAACAAAATGTTAGAAAAGTAAGGTATGATAAATCTTTGGAGAAAATTGAATGGAGACAGAAGGGAGTTTACTTTTTTTTCAGTGTTTCATGTAACTTAGACAAAAATTGACCATATGTTAGGGCATAAAACCCTCAAAATCAAATACAGAAAGGCAGAAGTAGTAAATGCATGTTTTCCAGATCATGATGCATTAAAAATCACATGCAATATAAAGCCAGGAGAAAATAGACCAAAAGTTAATTGGAAATGAAATAATCTAATCCTAAAGAATGAATGGGTGAAAGAGCAAATCATAGACACAATCAATATTTTCATCCAGGAGAATGACAATAATGAGACAACATACCAAAATTTGTGGGATACAGACAAAGTGGTTACAAGGGGAAATTTTTATCTCTCTAGATGTTTTCTTGCATAAAATAGAGAAAGAGAAGATGAATGAATTGGGCTTCCTATTAAAAAAGCTAGAAAAAGAACAAATTAAAAACCCTCAATTAAATACCAAATTGGAAATTCTGAAAATAAAAGGGGAGATTAATAAAATTGAAAATAAGAAAACCATTGAATTAATAAATAAAACTGAGTTGGTTTCATGAAAAAAAAACAACAAAATAAAAAACCTTTTTTTAATTTTTTTTAAAAAAGGAAAGGGGAAAATCAAATTGTCAGTCAAAAATGATGAGAGAACTTTTCACCAATGAAGAGGAAATTAGAGCAATAATTAGGAGTTACTTTAATCAACTTTATGTCAATAAATTTGATAATCTAAATGAAATGGAAGAATATCTACAAAAATATAGACTGCCCAGGTCAACAGAAGAGGAACTAAATTATTTAAATAGCCCCATTTTAGAAAAAGAAATAGAACAAGCTATTAATCAACTCCCTAAGAAAAAATCTCCAGGGCCAGATGGGTTTACATGTGAATTCTACCAAACATTCAAAGAATAATTAATTCCAATACTATATAAACTATTTGAAAAAATAGGGAAAGAAGGTTACTACCAAATTCCTTCTATGATACAGATATGGTGCTGATAGCTAAACCAGGTAGGGTGAAAACAGAGGAACTCACAATCTTACAAAAATGAACATTGAAAACTATTTTTACACATAATTAGAAAAATAAAATACTTTTGAGAAAAGAAAAAAAGCAATGATGAGTGTCTGAGTGCAAATTGAAGCACTTAAAAAAAGACTAATTTTATTTTGGGGCTTGGGGGTTTTTTTGGTCTATGTTTTAAAACATAGCTAATATGGAAATATGTTTTACATGACTACACATATATAATTTATCTTAAATTACTTGTCTTCCAACTCTGAGGTACCACTACACACCTGTCAGATTGGCTAAAATGACAGGAAAAGATAACGATGAATGTTGGAGGGGATGTGGGAAAACTGGGACACTAATACATTCTTGGTGGAACTGTGAACGGATCCAACCATTCTGGAGAGCAATTTGGAGCTATGCTCAAAAAGTTGTCAAACTGTGCATACACTTTGACCCAGCAGTGTTTATACTGGGCCTTTATCCCAAAGAGATCTTAGAGGAGGGAAAGGGACCCACCTGTGCAAGAATGTTTGTGGCAGCCCTTTTTGTAGTGGCTAGAAACTGGAAACTGAAGGGATGCCCATCAATTGGAGAGTGGCTGAATAAATTATGATATATGAATGTTATGGAATATTATTGCTCTGTAAGAAATGACCAGCAGGACGATTTCAGAGAGGCCTAGAGGGACTTGCATGAACTGATGCTGAGTGAAATGAGCAGAGCCAGGAGATCATCATACACAGCAATAACAGTATTACATGATGATCAATTCTGATGGACATGGCTCTCTGCAACAAAGAATTGTCTCAAACCAGTTCCAGTTGTTCATTGAAGAAAACCATATACACCCAGAGAGAGGGAAATGAAATATGGACTACAACGTAACATTTCCGTGATCTCTATTGACATTTACTTGCATTGTGTTGCCTTTCTCTGATTCTTTTTTTTTCTTGTAGATAGGATTTTTCTTGCATAACTTGTCAAACATTTCAACATTATTAACATGTAGTGGACTTCCTGCCATCTAGGGGAGGGGAGGGGACTGGGGGTAAAATTTGTAATGGAAAACTTTGTGAAGATCAATGTTGGGGAACTACCCATAAATATGTTATACAAATAAAAAGCTTTAATAAAAAATTACTTCTCTTCTCATGAGTGGATAAGAAGGGAAGGATAGAATTTTAAACTCAAAATTTTAAAAGCAAATGTTAAAAATTGTACATGCACATGTAATTGGAGAAAAATAAAAAATACTAAATTAATAATTAAATGTGGAAAAAAAACAAATTGTCATTATAAAGAATTAACCTGAATTAATGAGAAGGCAGCCACTGTAACAAAAATTATGAACTTTATCTGGGTGAAGGTGTTGCAATCGTTGGGGAACCCAAACTGGGGACTGGAAGTTGGGTTTTTAAAAAGCATTTGGGCAAAGGAAGAGGGGCTGCAGATGCAAAGACATTGGGGCTTTTCTAAAGTTTCCCAAGGTAAGTTGTTTTTCATAACAGCTGAAAATCCATAGAAAAATCTTGGGAATCCAGAGGGGAGAGTTTAAGAAATTCGCAAAAATCTTTACCTCTTGATTTGAGACACTGGGACACTGGTCTGAGAAGCCAATATACTTTTGGGATCTAAACCCCTCCTCTCCAACATTTGGTGGGCTATACTAGAGTCCTGCAGTCCCAATGAATTTTGGGAGGATGTTCAACATTTCTACATCTCTATCAAAAGTAACTTAAATAATTTAAAAATAACATTTTATTGAAATTTTATTACATCAATATAGTAAATGAAATAAATGAATATTTCTCAAAAAGACTATGAGATGGAGTGGATCAAACCCTGGGCCTGAGCCTCAGAGAGTCAAGCTCTCAGAGGATTCTAGGACAGAAAAGTTGAACCCTAGGGCTGAGCCTCAGGGAGTCACATGACCCACAGGAAGTAGATAGTATTGTGATCATTGTTCAAAAGTTGCTTTCTTTCCAGTTCATTCAATGAATTTAAAAACCAACAGGAAGAGGGGAGTGTACTATCTTGGTACTATATAGGTATTTTTCTGCCCTCAACACGTGCCCACTGTATTCTGAACTGCTCAGATAATATGCTGACCCTTTTCTTGCAACAACTAAATTCAAACTTTCTGTTATACCTAGAGACACCTCTGAGTAGTCAAATTGGGTAAGAGAGGTTTTATATAACTCCATTATTGAAGTCCAGCTCCAGTAGTGAAATAAGGGTGTGTTAGTCAGGGGTCAGGTGGAGAGAATTTATTATGAACTCTCCAAATTTATTGGTAAGAGAGACAAATATATATCTATATATATCTATAAATATATCTCCAATGCTTATAGATTCAATACAAAATATAATCTTTGATATACCTGTATCCTTTCTAATAAGCTCAATTTACTGAGATGCAAATGATTAAGTCCAGATTTTGGCCACTTCAGCAGAGATGTAAATAGTTGTGATACACATAAGCATAAAATTACCATATCAATGTCCTCAAGTACCTTTCTCCCAAATGCCTTTAGTCTCCATTGTGGGTAGCTTTTCCTGCCCTAAGATCAAAGGTATGTCTTTGATCTATCATTTAGCTGAGTTTGCATTTTGCTTCAGTTGTAAGAATAATTATCAAAGTATTTAATAAGACTGTCTCTGCTATTGTATATAGAATAGGGAACTTGGTGAGCCAAGCTACGAATCAAAACCTGAAGTGGAGTCTTACCTTTTGGCCCTCTACAACTTCTACCTTTTTAAATTAAAAATGAAGACTATGGACTTCAGTTCCCATAGTTGAGAATGATTGCAGGATATACTTGAAAGCACAAGGGGCTAAGCCAATCGGTAACAAAATAAACCACACGAGAGGAACAAAACACAAAAACATAGAAGTCAAATTATTTACAGGATTTATCTTTTTAACCACTGGAATATTTGGTTATTACTCTGTCAGGATCAATTCCATGAACACTACTTCTTGCCATGTTTTCTGCTAAAAGTTAGCTGTAAACGAGATTCCAAATTGTTTATGTGATTCCCTAACCATATTAAGGATTGTTCCACTAAATTTAATTCTTGTTTTAACTCATTATCTATATTAATTTGTTCCAAAAAACTTGTGATATTTTTTTTCCTAATTTATCTGCAAATTAAGCAGTCTAAACAGCTTTTGTAAGAGTTGTAGTTGAAACAGCAAGTGTTGTAGTAGTTGATATATCTGCTAGAATTCCAACAGTGAGTAATCCAGAATCTCTTTTTTCTACTTTTTTTTTCTAATTTTCCTTGATGTTGTCTCAAACCTGTTTATGTGCTGACCTGTACCAATTGTGATTAATCTTACTAGATGTTATCACATAGGATGTATGCTCCATAAAAACAACCATAGGTAATGAATTTGAAAACATTTGAATGAAAATAAGACATTGCAATAAAACACAATTATAACATTTTACCATATATCCTTCTAACACATTCAGGATTTGGATTCTAGTGCCTTTTCTCAAAACAGTATCTGCAGTTGGAAATATCTGTGGTTATTTTTAAACATGCTGTACAATATATCTCTGAGGGACTTGAAAACATCATGGAATCCCATATCTAAGATGTGAAAATTTGTGCCATTCTAAGTCCCAAATACATTGTAACAAGAGACCCATCCAGAGACTGGATAATTTGGGGGTCCATTCACCAATCAGTTTCAGTTTCCCCCCTTTAAACAAATGGGGCTCAAAGTCCTCTGGGAGCAGGGTGGATGATCTCATCTTCTGGAACTGCTTCTGCTGAGAATGTGTAGATTTGAGTCACTTGCAGGGTCCCATCTTTTTATGGAGCAGGTGGCAAGCTCCAGTTGATTGAAGGATCCCATGGTTGATTTAGTTCCTTGACTTTGGCCAATGCAGCGATAACTGACTAAAATCTAGAAAACAAAACAAATCTAACAAATAGAGTTTAGGATGATCTGAGGCAGAAAGACAAGTCCACAAGGACTTATAGAAGATGTAAAGAGGCCAATGTAGATTGGGCAGCAACTTTTCAGGTAATGAAATATATTTGTGTCACAGGACATACAATATATACAAATGAAAAAGATGTTTCAGTTTTAGTTTCAAATGACCAATAAAATAACAGTTCGTTCTTATGGACAAAAATGTTAATTGTTCTTACATTATTTTGGAAACCAATAAGGAATTCATTTCACCAAACACTTATATATACATATCTATAACAAATAGATAATTAGGCCAAATACTAATTCATCAAATTATTTAGAGTATAATGACTGCATATTTTCAGATTGAAAATAATAAGATATTACATATTTGAATTTGTGTTGACCATTTGCTATTATCATAGGAATTTGTCATAGAAGGAAAAATTGGGGTATAATAATAATACCATCAAAACTGATTCTTCAGGCCTCAGCCTGGGAGAATACACATAACAAAATAAAGCTTTCTTAGTTTAGACTGATATCCAATTATAATAGTTTTATTTTATCAGAATCAGGAATGATCAGGTGGGAAACAAACAGAACTGGAAACTAAATCAGAAGGCTCTCTTGATCCTTGAACAGAAGCACTATTTGTTCCTATCCTTTGACCATTTAGCTATTGGGGAATGGCTAATACATATATACAAACATACGCACATTCACACATATAAATATTATACGATGTAATTTGCTTATAAATTTTGAATACCAAACTCTTATCAGAAAAGTTTGATATAAATTTTTCCCCTATTCAAGTACTTCCCTTTTTATCCTGGATGAATGCTGTTTGTGCAGCAAGAAGCATTTCAGTTACAAACACAAATCTGTTATAAATAGTATTTTTTTTCAAGATTCTCCATTCCCACTGGCTCTCTTTCCCTCACTCCTGATTCCCTCTTCTCAGTTGATATTCTTTTTTCATTTTCTCGCCTTTAGCTAGTTGTGTTCCTTAGTTTTTAATTTCATTTAACATTTTCTCTCATTTTTTCATTATCCATCTTCTCTTTTTGTTTATTCTAGACCTTTATTCTCTATATTCTTCACACAAAGTTTCTAAGATATCCATTCTATAGGTTCTTCCCTCTAAGTGCTTTCTGTCACTTCCATGAGGGCTTGCCTCATATATTCTTCTTTTCCATTGTGCCTCATTTTCAGAAGACTGGCAATTATTGCAGTAGTCAAAGAAGACACTGTCCCATGGTAGGTCCCTTTCTCAACATGTCTCTGATTATGCAGCTCTCCACTGATCTATAGCTTTTTTGTAGACCTTTTTTTTTGCCTAGAAATCTCCTCCTTGTGTCCATGCTTTTCCACTTTTCCAGGTTCCTATTGCCTCCAAGAATCCCCTATTCCTAGGATAAGTAGACTTTGCAAATCCTTCAGTTCTCATTCAATGTTAGCTCCTCATCTCTTTTCATTGAATATCTCTCTTCACTCAAAATAATATTCATTAGTGGAACCCCCTATCAACCTCCAAAATGAGGCTTCCTTTCTTCTCCTTTCTCAATTTCTCCCAACTCCAACTCCCCTTTAGATTCTTCTTCTGAGATCACAAACATTGCATTTCACTTATTTCTAGTTCTTGATTTGGCCATGGTGATGAGGTGAATTAACTTCATGAGCCCTAAGAAGGGGCATTAATTGGAGAGGACCTGAATTTCATTGTCCATGCTACTCCCTTAGGCAATCTGGGAGGAGCATGGACAGGTTATCTGGATTTTTAAATGGGCTTTTTGTTCTTAAGCAGGCCTTTTGTGATACTAAGTAGGCCTTTGTTTCACTAATTGCTAGTTGAATTCCTTGTTGAATTCCTTGCATTGACAAAATTATCATGACTCCACAGTTACTGTATCCAATTAGAAAATCAATCTATGATGTCAACCCCTGAGGTTATTTTTTCTCCTATAAAAGAACCTACTGGACCCCCATTTCTTTGTGGGATCTCTAGGAACTGCCTGCCTTATGGCATCTTTTTTCTTGTAGCTAGTTCATTAGGGATTTGCCCCACCTGATAGCATCTTCCCCCCCTAATGGTTTTGTGTCCTTCCCCACCACTTGTGTTTCTCCTTGTAATTGGCTAAAAATCCCTTTTGGAAATTAGCCCTTCAGCAGTATAATAAAATGTTTGCTTTTTGATTTGGAGGTCTAATTCTACATGAGATACCTCATGACACCGATCTGAAATCCCAATATATTTTTGGGGTCCAATACCTATTCCCCAACATTCAATGGACCATACAGGAGAGTCCTGAACCTTCCCTATATTTTGGAGGGCTCAGTGCTACTGTACCCCTGTACACTGTCATTGGCACGTCACTCATGCCTATCTATCCCTCTGATTTTCTCCCCCACCTCTCAGGTTCCTAATTTATAAGGTAGTCCCACAAAAGAAGAATTCATGTGTAGATGTGGTTTCACAGGGTTCTGTCTGTAATACTCCCTATCAACTTCTTCTATGTTACTACCAATACATTTTTGCCTTCACCTTCCTCCCTTTACCCTAAGCCTTGTGTACAAAAGTCCTTTACTCTGTTGTCATTCTATTGCTGTTATTGTCCTTACCTGCTTTTTTTAAAATTAATTTTTCTTGCATTCCTGTTGCTTGAAGGTGTTCAAAATGCAAATAATTTCTCAAGTTCTGTTTTTTTTCCTTACAAATGTTCAAAATCTTTTTTATTGTTGAAAATCAGTCTCTTGTCTTGTAAGACCAAACTTGTATTTTTAGGATAGCACCCTCCCTTCCATTTGGGCTGTATCCTTAGCTCCATTGCTCTTTAAAACACTTTATTCTATTCTCCATTTTAAAAAAAAATGAATGTGAAATCACCTTGCAGTATTCAAATGTCTTTCCTTTATATTTGAAAGTGTTCCTCCTGAAGAATTGCAGAACTTGTTTCTGAAGTGAATTTTAAATTTAACCACTGTTTTGGAAGTTTGAAGTCTGGATTTTTTTCCCCTGAAGGTTATCTATGAATTCTTTCCATTGGAATTTAATTTTACATGTTAAGAAGTTCTGGGCAGTCCTTTTTCATTATTTCCTTCATTGTGGTATTAATATTTTTTGTCCTATCATGTTCTTCCAGAAGACACCCTTAGAATATATATGCCCATCCTGCCCTTGAATTCAGTATGTTTGGATTGCATAGAACATGCCCACCTATACACACACATACACATACACACACACAAATATTGTTTTTTGTTTCTCTTCTTCTAGGATGTTCTTCACTTTTATGTATTTCTATTTCCAGTCTATCGGTCTCTTTGTTTCTTTGATGAAGTTTGTCACTGCTGATTCAAGTTTCTCGATTCTGTTCATTGTTTTTGCTGTGCAAGACATAAATTCTGCTTGCATAATTCTCATTCTCTTTCAAACCACTCAGAAGTAGCATGTTGTTATTCTATGTGCTGAAATTCCACAGCATTCTCTGTCTCATCAAGTATTGGACAATTTTCCTTTATTTTGCAGTATTTATTCAAAGATGCTTGAACTTGTTTACTAGTTCTGGAGGCCAGGTTTCCTTCTATTGTTATAGTTTTTCCTATTGATTTATCGATTATTTATGTTCAAGGTCTTTAAGCTTTCTTCTTCCTGAAATCTTTGGTACTTTTAGTCTTTTCTCTCTCCCTTTCCCCTCACCTTATCACTCATTTCCTGACTCTCTCCTCTCTGATTGTGGTTTCCTTGGGAGCTAGATCTCAAAGAGTCTCAGCCTCTTCCCACACGGGGCAATTCATGGTTCATCAGCCTAAGTCTCTGTCCCAATTAATTCTAAGTAGTCAGAACTGGCTCCAGATGGATATCATGTTCTTTCCCTCAGATTTGGTGTAGTGCTACACAACCCCCACATCCATGACCTGTCTTGGTGACCTGATCCACTCCCTATGCCCTTTAGTTCTTTGAGCCAGCACAGGCAATTCAGAACTTGTTTTCCTCAGCGCTGGCTGTTCAGAACTTTGCAGCAGTGGTGCTTCCTAGCTATAGCTCTTGATAGGCATTTTTGCTCCTAAAGGGCTATACTTGAATTAGCTATCAAGCCCAGAACAAATTCCAGGGTCTCCATAGCACTGGAAAGAGGAAGGAAAGACTCACATCTAGGGGTGGATTTTGATGTAGATATATGTTATGTCCTTGGATTTGCTAGTGCAGTCTTACTACTAATAGTATGGAACATAGAGAAAGGGTGCTAAGTAAGCTCAAGGTCAGTGACCATCAGTTTCTGGGTTTTTAAAACTTCTTTTAGATTCTGGATATCCCCTATCATAGAAAGAGCTGAAATTGTTTTCTCTTTGGTGCATAATTTCTATTTTGGAGAGATTTGAGAAGTTGTGGTGATTGGAGAAAATTTCTAGTCTAACATCTTATTGCTTGCATGACACTGAGTTTGAAATGAATTTTTAAAATAAAAGGTATCAATAAAACCAAAAAATTTAAAATGACAACAAAACCTGTGAAAAACAATTAGTTCATAAAGAGCACAAAATTACATTCTAGCAAATATACAAAACTAAATTAATAGGAAATTATATCCTTTATAATAAAAAGGCATATAATTTAAAAAGTAACCACAGGAATTCACACCATAATTGCATCTTCTTCCTTGCTGTATGTTACAAAATAATTCAAATTTGACAGATGAATACATATAAAACTCATAAAAAATATAAATAACAATAAATAAGTTTAACCCAATCTCTAAGACTTTTGATCAAAATGGCTAGCTGAACCAGACATAGACTGCAGATCTTCCACATACCTACTCTGGTAAAAGTCTGAAGTTTTCACTAGACTGAATAAGTAGCTATAACAAGTGAGTTCTTCTATTCCAATACTACCGAAAAAGCTAGCCATAAGTCTTTGGACAATAGAAAAGGGGACAGAAAAGTCAGACCAGGGCAGGGGAGCCTCCTAGTGAAACCAGATGAGCCAGGCAAACATGTAGCCTGCCAGGTTCTGTGTCTAGAAGCAGAGGGTGTCCCTGGGAAACCCTAGGGTGGCAAGAAAGCCTTAAGGTAGAAATACTTAAATAGTGCTAACTGGGTCCAGGGTCCTGGAGGTCCCTAACACTATGTTTTGAGATTTCAGAGAGATCCTTAAAGATCCAGCCCTTTAAATCTCAAATATTTGGAGGAGTTTAACCTAGGAAGGTAGAGACCAGTATAGGAAACTAAGTGATCTAAGGTGGGATCACTACCACATCCTACCCAAAAGTAAGAAGAGGGACAGAGCTCTGTCCTAACACAAAGCTCCAACTCAGAAACTAAGTTTAAATCAAGAAAAACTTACATAGAAAGCTTCATAGACCAGTGTCAGTTTCTGGAGGTGTCTTGAGGAGTCTCAAAAGAATTTACAGGCTTGAACCTGTATCCAAGTCAATTATTGTAATTGTCCCAAGAATTTGGTTACCATTGACCAACAGACAGTATTGTAATTGTAGGGCTATTCTAGGGCCAGAAGACTTGAAATCATTGACAAAACAATAGTATTCTTAGATCAGAGGGCCTCAGGAGCATAGATTCCAAAGCCAGATTTAGAATCCCTGATATTGTATATGTCCCAAAGTAAGAAGTAGCTCCTTAACATCCCCACCTTTTGGGGTCCCTTCCCAACCTTAACAATTTGACTTGGAGTCAAAGAAAGTACTGACCCATATAAAAATGGTAAATTTAAAGAAACCTGCTAAAGAAGGTGAGAGTAACTCTAGTAACTACAGGGAAAGACTCAAAGGGAAGGAGTGAAAAGGACTCTTCTAGAACTGTCAATGAACTTTGAAATATAGAAGGAAGGAAATATATGATGATATGGTGTGGACAATCTAATAAGAGAGAAGAAATATGTCCCTTTAGAACTTTAACATCTCCAAAGGATATTAAGGAAGTTAAATAAGAAAAAATAAAAGAAAGGAGGAAGAAGGGAGTGGAACTTACTATTTCTCATAGTTGAGGTCCACATAAAGAAGAAATTACAAATATAGGGGAAGAAGCAGGGGGATGAGCTTTAGATAAACTTTATCTGAAATGACAGAGTTCAATACATACCCAAAGAGTGTAGTGTTGAGAGAAATGATTATTTCTCTCTCATATTCATAGCCAGTTATTAAAACTAGGAAAACCCAAGCTTTTTCCTTTTCACCTTTCCTATTTCTTTGTCTAATCTCTCAAGGACTGGGATGATGGAAGATTTGATTAACATTCTCTTCATTCTGGATATTGCTACTTCACCTAACTAGCTTAGGCTTGGATGGGGAATATAGATTCTTTGTTTAGATTGCCCAAGACTGGGGGAAGTGTAGGGATAGGGATAGTGCCTGTCCAAGAATGACATGATTCCACTCTCAGCCCCTCATTGCAGTGAGCTCACTTCTCTTTGTAAAGTCTATTTCTTATTAATTGTTAACCAAATAGAATTGATTGTCATCTTCAGGAGCACTCATCTTCTAAAAGGGCATATAATCCATGGACTTGTTGCCATTATTATTTTTGGTCTAAGAGAGAGAAGGCAAACTCACGATACTTTTATTAAAATACTGGCTTTGTTAATAAAATGATCAAATTACCCAGAAATCATACCTTTCAAACTTTTAAAAATGCCACAGTATAAAAATGTATCAAACTCAAAAGGGTAAAAAGCAGGAATAGAGAGTAGTCTAAGAGAGAGGCTAATAAAACAGAGAGAATAGGTAATAAAAAGAAACTTTCTGTTTCTGAAGAAGGAATAAAAGGGGGAAAGAAAGGATAAGGAAAGAACTAGAATCTAAGAGGTATCTTAGTTTGCCTCTTAGACAATCAGGAATGGCTGAACAAACTGTGATATATGGCTATAAAATAATATTAATATGTCATAAAAAATGAGGAAAAAGACAATTTCAGAGAATCCTGGCTACTATGAACTGATAGAAAATGAGGTGAACAGAATTAAAAGTATAATTTATACAAAGACAGCAACATTTTAAAGAAAAGGAGCTTTAAAAGATGAAAAAACTCTATAATCAATTCAATGACTGCTTATGTTTCCAGAGGACCTATGTTACTTAACTCTTGATAGAGAGGTAGGCTGATAGACACAAGGTGGAGAGGTCTATAATTTTGAATACCCTTCTTGTTGTTGTTTGCTTGCATTTTATTTTCTTGATCATTTTTTTCTTTTTTGATTTGATTTTTCTTGTGCAGCAAGATAATTGTATAAATATGTATGCATATATTGGATTTAACATATACTTTCCCATGTTTAACATATATTGATTACTTGCCATCCAGGGGAAGGGTGGGGAAAAGGGGGGGAAATTGAAACACAAGGTTTTGTAAGGGTTAATATTGAAAAATTATCAATGCATATGTTTTGAAAATAAAAAGCTTTAATTAAAAAAAAAGAAAATTCCTCTTTGACTTGAATTTAGGACTGGATCTTCCACCATCACAGTGGCAAATACATTTGGAATTGATACATCTTCCTTTGTCTTACCTGATATTAATTATCAGAGGATTTTCAAACAAGATTTCCTCTGTTAAATCTTTCATGGAATATGTATAAAAGAAGCCATGTTGGAGGATAGGCTTTAAAGTAGTGTTTTGCTTCAAAGTTTGATAGTTCTTCAGTCATGTCAGACACTCCATGACTTCATTTGGGGATTTCTTGGCAAAGATATTGGAGTGGTTTTTCATTTTCTTCTCCAACTGTGGCAAACGGTTAAGTGACTTGCCCAGGGTCACAAAGCTAGTAAGTGTCTAAAACCAGATGTCTCAAGAAGAAAACACTGCCTCCCCTAATCCAGCCTCCTTTCAGTTCCTCAACTTTCTCTTATTCCTATCCCTTTTTACTTCCCTTTAGCATAAGATAGATTTTGTATCCAACTGAGTATATATTATTCCCTCTTGAGTCAATTCAGATGAGAGTAAAATTCTAGCTTTTTCTTCCACTTCACCCCTCCCCCATTTCCTTCTTCAATATAATGTAGTTCTTTCATGAATATTTTGTGAGATATAATTTACCCCATTCTGTCTCTTTCCTTCCTCTCCTTTTCTTTTTTCTTTCTTTTTTTTTGAGTATCATCTCATCAAAGTCACCTTATATCCATACTCTTTATATATACTTCTTTTAAATGTTTTTAGATAATAAAGTTCTTATGAGTTGCAAATATTGTCTTGCATATAAAGATAAATATAACAATTTAACCTTATTGAATCTGTTATGTTTTTCTTGTTTCTTTTATCTTTTTATATTTCCCTATTAAAAGATCAATTTTTTTAGCTCTCTTCATCCAAGATCATTAGAACTGGCCTGAATTACCTCATAGTTGAAAAGAGCCACATCCATCAGAAATGATCATCATATAATCTTCTTGTTGCCATGTACAATGATCTCCTGGTTCTATTCATTTCACTTTGACTCAGTTCATATAGTTTCCAATAGTCTCTCCAGGTCTTTCTGAAATCATTCTGATTGTTTCTTATAGAACAATGACATTCCATAACATTCATATACCATAACTTCTTCAGCCATTCCCTAATTGATGGGCATCCACTCACTTTCTATTTTACAAGAAAGTAATTATCAAACGCATAAAGAAGAGAAAGTCAAATACTAGAAATTTGTGCACCCATGTCCAAGTGTGACCAACTATGAGTGTCTCACTAATTTGTTTCCTTTTATCATAACTCTGGGGTCCTCTAGGTTTCTGAGTGAGGTTGCACATTGCAGATACCTGCCACAATCAAGTACTCATGCCTCAAACTTTGTTTTTCTGCTTAAATTCCTGCTTCTCAGGACTTAATTTCCTCCATCTCTTTTTCCATTTAGATATGGCCCATATCTATAGCTTTTGGCTCTGCTACCATTCTGAAGCTATTCTATACAAGGCCCTAACAGAAAAGACTAAATCATAGGCTGGGTCTGGAAATAGATTAATTGGTGCCCACAATTCTGTACCCTTTGTTCTACTTGGGACAAAGGACTGCATGATATGTATATAAACAAATACATATATATCCATAGATACACACACACACATATACATATGTATAAAACCTTCTTTACATAGGGTTCACTTCTTATTAATTAGTAATAGCAAAATCTATTGATTTATGGTCTCACTGACCACACAGAACAAAGTAAGGAAGGAGAAACAGCCTTACATCATTGTCCTGGGGATCATTGCACATGACAAATAGATGACTTATCAGGCCTTCATGGGTTCCCTGTACTCAGCATAAGGGTTTCTGCAACAAGTTTGCTGATCTAGCAAATATTCTTAGCTCCTTCTTCCTCTGGTGAGTCTGTAAGAGGTATAAGGGGTAAAAGGATGCAAGTCAGCTTTGTTTAGGGCAGGATTTCTCATAGCAGCATACATGGGCGGTGTTGGCATATTTTAGCATGCAAAAAGTTGAGTCTTAGGAAGGGCTATACAGATTAGAACTTCTACTGTAAGGTGACACATGTGATGATTTCTACTTGATCCCGAGGATCCTTCAATAAATACCTCTAGGCTTAGAACCCTTAGTCTTTCCAATATATTCATTTCTATCATTGTGTAATTGAAACTCAAGCTTTGATGGCTAGCTAGTTCATCAGACTAATATATACCACAACCCTGACCATCTGTGCTGGGATTTCTCCACTACTTTGTGCAAAGGATGATAGATGTAGAGTTAAAAAGAATCTTAGAGGCAGCCTAATCCAAATTTCTCATTTTACAGGTAAGGAAAGTGAGGCTCCGAGAGATTAAAATACTTGCCCAAGAGGCAACAAGCACAGTGGATCAAGCACTGGTGCTGTAGTCAGGAGGACCAGAGTTCATATCTGCCCTCAGACATTAATTTACAAATTATGTGATTATAGACAAATTACTTAACTCTGACAGCTTCCAAAAAAAATTACTTGCTCAATGTCATGCAATTAGTGGTAGGATTTGTTTCCTATCTACTGATTCAAAATCCATTGCTATTCTGGCTAGTCAAGATCCTCTCAGGACTGTACCACAGGCCCTCCTAGAGATGGCTGGTTGGTTGATGATGAACTGGATGGTTCAGTTCAATCTTGTTGCCCTCTAGGAAATTCTCACTATCATAGAGCTGGTGATCCCAGTGAACCATGGAGAGCCTAATACTTCAAGAAGAGCAATGATTTTGCATGAATTGTATGCCTTTCTATGTGAACTCAGCTAAATCATAGCATAATAGATATAGAGCTGGAAGGGACTTAAGGGGCCATCCAGTCGACTTCCTCACTTTACAAATGAGGAAACTGAGGTCTAGAGAAGTTAAGTAATTTAAGGTCATTCATAGTTGCTAAACTCACATTTTATAACTCCAAACCTAGCACTCTTCCCCCTCTTTTTCTTCATATTTTCATGGAAGGAGTAAGCAGCTCAGGGAGAGTTCCAAGAAATTCCTGATCTGGGTTCTAAAACTTCCCAAGTTTTGGAATAATGGTTCAACCAAGCTTATTCTTTGGCTTCTTTGCTCTGAGCATGTGTATGTAACTACTTTGATATGACACTTTGATGTTGCCTCTCAGGGCCTCATTTTATCTGACCAATGCCCACCTGCACTAATGAACTGTGAAGACTTTCTGGAGCAGGAGCTAGCTAAAATTCTGAACCTTCTAACTCCAATAGGGTAGTGGCACTTAAAGTGTGATACCAGTAATCTCTGCCCTCAATGTGTTGGCCAAGTTGCATCAGACCATCCAGTTCACTAAAGTGGATCCAACAGGGAAAGGAAAGTAAGATGGTTTTTTCAGACCTTTCAGGGGTAATTTAAAATTACTAATGTTTATTTAAAGCATTATTATGCTGTAGTTAGGATTTTGGACTTTACGTCAGGAAGACCTTCATTGGAATCCTGCCTCAGATAATCACTAGGTAAGTCATTCAACCTTTCTCAGTTTCCTCAACTAAATATTATCTATAATGCCAGCTATTTTTAGTATTATGTGCAGCTAGGTGGCGCAGTGGATAGAGCATCAAGCAGGAGACAAGAAGATTCTTCTTCCTGAGAGAAAATCTGGCTTCATATACTCCCTAACTTTGAGAACCTGGGCAAGTCACTTAACCCTGTTTATTTCAGTTTCCTCATTTATAAAATGAATTGGAAAAGGAAAAGGCAAAATTATCCACTATAATTACCAAGAAAACCCCAAATGG
The DNA here is from genome assembly GCA_023553655.1 of Myrmecobius fasciatus. Classification (NCBI taxonomy): domain Eukaryota; kingdom Metazoa; phylum Chordata; class Mammalia; order Dasyuromorphia; family Myrmecobiidae; genus Myrmecobius; species Myrmecobius fasciatus. The sequence continues at coordinate 109,919 of JAJPUD010001269.1, read as the reverse complement.
GTTCATAAAAAGTCAGACTCCTGAAAAATGACTACATAATAATAATAAAAATATTATTATAGGTAGAATGGGAAGATGTGAGCTAGATGATAAAATACTCAGGTGGATTCATAACAGTCTGACCACCTGGAAAGGGTCATTTATGAATAATAGGTAACATCCATTTAGTTCTTTAAGGTTTGTAAAATAGTATATATACCAATGTAGGGTTAGAGAAGGAGTTCTTAACCTGGGATCTCCAGACTGTGAAAACGTTATTCAAGATCTTATTGTCCCAGGCAACTCTTTAAGATTATAAGTTGCAGAGTAATGTCAGTCTGCATGGTAGATGGAATTTTTCATCAAATATTCTCTACACCAATGAAATCATGGTTCTGGTAAAAAAAATAATAAGCTAGAGTTCATTAACAAGAGAGCTACCAAAATAGTGAAATGATCAGTCATTTTACAACAGGAAAGAAGAAACATGACACAAACAGAAGAAACAAGGGTGCCATGCCTTCATGGCCATATGGTGGCCAAGGAGAAATCCCAAAGTCTCTTTCTTTCACCCAAAAGCCCATCGTCATTCTTGCTTTGTTTCTCATCAGGAAATTGAAAGAACCTTATGCATGCTCACTCATTTCTGGGTCAGCAGCCAGTGAAAAGGCTGGTAAAACAGTAAAACACCAGGCAACAGAATGCTGGAGTCTGCCTAGAATTGAGGAGGAATTGGGACCTTCCATTATATGTTTATGAAAGCAGGTTCACCAAACCTATTTAAGGATTTGCTGCACATTTTAGGATATTGTATGTGCTCTAAGAACTGGGTTCTCCTTGTTGAGTCCCCCTTATTATACTAGTTTCAAATTTGCATCCACTTGATAACTACTTCCCACCTATCCCTCTTCCCTTTTCTTTCTTAATTCAATTCAATTTATTTTTAAAATTATTTTTAAATTTCATTTAACTATTTTAACTTATGAAATAAAATAAGCATTTCTGTAGTATAATATAATTTTAAAAATAGATGATTGCACACAAAATTATAAATCTGTTACTTGAACTTTTCCTTTCCAGCTTATATATTTCATAGCCATAGGAATTGCCAGGGGGCAATCTTGCCTTCATTTTTTTTCTTTTAAAAATGTCTTATTATTGTTCTTTTTTCATATTACTGTCATTTCCCAATGACTCCTTCTTCCCTCCCCCCCCAAAAAAAACCCCAACAACCAAAAACTCCAACAAGAAAAACAAATTAACACATTGGTCATATCTGAGAAGGGATACCTCACTCTGTAATTTGTAATCTGTAAATATTTACCACCCCTCTGCAAAGAGGTGGGAGACATACTTCACCAACATGTTTTTTTACATCACTATTGGTTACTGCATCAATCTCCTTGTCCTTTGTAGGCCTCTTTGTGGCTTTTAAGATTTCTTAAAAATAACCTGCAATACTCTTAGCTAGTTACCTACTGAAAATAGTACAGAGGTGAGTAAAGGGAGAGAAGGAACAAATACACACACACACACACTTCATAGTTTGAATAGAAATATTTATTTCTATTCTACATGGAGGAGTATATCATTCTGCTGTCAGGGAAATTGGCAGTAGGCAGGACCATACACTAACTATCCTCTTCCTGGTTCCTTACTATTGCACCAACAATATCTAGTCCTTTTTCACTAAGCTGGAATAAGATATGATCAGGTAAACTATTCCTGATTCAGAATTTATTTCAAGATTGATTTATAAAGTTCTGGGAAGCCACAGAGGCATGCAGAGCCCCAAAGCACAACTCTGTTCTTAGACTGCCTAGTCGGAAATGTCATCCCTCTACTGATCTCCTACCAGATCCAAACACAATTACAGGCTCTCCCCAAATCTAGCTTAGTGAAGAGAATAAACTGGGCTGCAAGTAGGCAGGCAGAGAATTGGAATACAGGGCAATGGGTCCATCTTGTATTAGTGTTAAGGATCTGAAGAATCCTTCACATGAAGAACTTCAACTCCCTGTTTTTTTTCTTCATGAATGGCAGAGAGCCTGAAGGGAGATAGAAAGATCAGGGAATCCATTATGCATATTTTATGAGGTCAGAAAATACTTTTTAATAATATCAATATTACAATTACAATTTAATAATGTACTTCATTTTCATGATTTTCCTTCTCCTGCCCAATTTTGCATCATATCATAGTATAAGGGGGCATTCTATCAATTATAGTAGAGGACTAGAGTTTCTCTATTGAATCAATCAGAAGTATAAATTAGGTATGACCAAGGCATTGCTATTGTTCAGTCCTGACTTTTTGTGACCTCATTTTGGGGTTTTCTTGGCAGAAATACTGGAGGGGTTTGCCATTTCTTTCTCTAGTTCATTTTACAGATGAAGAAACTGAGGAAAACAAAGTTAAGAACTTGTCCAGGGTCACATACCTAATCTGAGACCAGATTTGAACTCATGAAGATGAGATGTCCTGAATCCAAGCCCAGGATTCTATCCACTGGGCCACCCAGCTGTTGCTGAATAAGGCATAGATTGCCATAATCAGTTAACCAAAGGCATTAAACTAGGTGGAAATAGCTTGCTTAGTCTAGTTCAGAAGGATAGAAACCATTGGATGAAATGAAAGGGCTACACAGAAAGTATGTTGGGATTCATTGAGGAGACTCTGGCATTCACTATTATATAGGATAGCAAGTTAACTGGGGCCCAGGATGAGAGTATCTGACAAATTAGGGAAGAGAGCAGTCTGGCCAATACACTTAGAGGGAATCATTTGGGTAAAGGAGGTGGGGAGAAGAAAATACCACTTGGTCCCAGCCCATTTTGGATAGAAAATTATGAGCAACTAGAGGGAGTAAGAAAGGCTTCAGGGGTGCTGGGTATATTTAGAGAGTGTCACTTGGGTTGTACATTATCTTTCTTCCCTTTCTTCCTTGCAATACTACATGGGCTTTTCTAGATTGTTTCTCAGGATGAACAGGTTTAAAGTGAAATTAAATATAGCTCATGAGAAATATTTTATTTTCTGAGATATAGATGAGAGGTGTTATCAAACAGTACTCTATTATGGAGTACTGTTTGATGAGACTTAGATAGGGTCCCCTGATGAGACTTAGATAGGGTCCCCATTGGTTTTATTTTCTTCATTCCATCAGGGATGGGAGCCATTAAGCCTGTACAAATTAACACAGTATCCAGAGTTAATGCTTGATAAATATTGACTGACTTGCTAAAATTGGTTCATCAAGGTCAACTGCTTCCACTGAAAATCCTGGGCCAGGACTCAGAAGAAACTAGAATTCTCCATTTTGGAGATACTCCTTTGCTGGAGCCAGTAAATATCTTGGATGGAAGACTGAAAAATAATCCGTGTTTGGAAAACTTGTGATTCCTTTAAAGTTTTACCATGGGCTTGTTCACCCATTAAGCTCTGCTGGGCGGTTGATCCAGGAAGACCTGCTGCTTGACTAGAGAATTTCTTGGGGGCATCCATAGGACTGCTCCATTCTAGGTATTCAACAATATTCACTAACAAGCTTTCTTTTCATGTACAGTGGTTATCCTATTCTGGTGCAGCTGGGAGTCAGATAAGGGGACAATTGCAGACAACAAATGCCTGCATGGTTGAGGGTCTGAAACCCAAATTAAGAGTAGAATGGAGCAGAGAAAGGGAGGGGTAAGTAGAGTATACTTGGTCCGAATCAGGAATAATAAGATTCTAGGTAGGATCAGCAGGGAGTTGGTGGCAGGGTTTAGGCTGCAATAGCTTAATACAAGGCAGTAGAAGGTAAACTCCTTGAGGAGAGAGACTGTTTTCTCTTTGTAAATACCCCAATATAGTATGGGACATATTTATTTATTTAGGTCCAGACCTGTGATTTCATCAGTGTGGGAAACGTTTGGAGTGGAAACTCTCGACTGTTGCTGATACAGATGGCCAAAGCATCAATAAGTCAGTCTGAGAACTGTCTGGAACACTGAGACATTAAGTGACTTATCTACACAGCTTGAACCAAGGCTTTCTTAATTTGAAAACAAGCCCTCCAATCAAATATTCCATACTACTTCTAGTTGCATGTAGTAAGTAATTTTTTTTTATTAAAGCTTTTTATTTGTGTAACATATGTATGGGTAATTCTTCAACATTGACCCTTACAAAGCTTTCCGTTACAAATTTTCCCCCCAGTCCCTTCCCCTCCCCTAGATGGCAGGAAATCCACTGCATGTAGTAAATTATTAATTAAATGCTTGTTAAATTAGGAGATAAAAAGTATGTGATGTCATAGTTATAATATTGCCACACTTACTTGGTTTATCTTTGTGCACATTTTTATTTGTATGTCAGCTGCAATGAGCCCCACATTCTAATGTCTAAATTCTCTTTAATAGAAGAGCTCAACCCATCATTTTCTTCCATATTTACAATTAACATGGCTTGTGAGGCACTACATTAGGGCAACCAGGAATGGAGCCTGCACCTAAAAAACAAAATAGTCCTTGTAGCCCCTGGTGAACGCCTATTGCTCCTTAGGGAAACAAAGGGAAAAATATAAATTTCAGTTCCATAAGAGAGAAGATTTAAGAGGGATATTATCTGTTCTTTTCATATAATTCAAGGGCTGATATCAATGGGTCAATGCATTATTATTTATGAAATACCTATTATGTGCCAGATGCTAATCTAAGTGATGAGGATATATTAAGTGCAAAGAATGAAATAATCGCTATCCTTAGGGAGCTTACTTACTTAATGGGGATGGTGGTAAACTAATTCATAGAAAAATTTATGCAGTATAAATTTAAAATTTCATATATGCAAATATAATACAAAGTCTTTAAATACAGGTAATTTGAGAAGAAGAGCAGTAGCAGTTGGGAGGAAAGACTTCCTACAGAAAATGGCATTTGAACAGCTTTTTAATGGAAAGAATGAAAGGGCAAGGGTTCACGAATTTAGCAATCACTTAACTATGTGTCAGACACTGTGCTGAGTGCTTTACAAACATCTCATTTGAAAGAGAGAAATTCTATAAGGAAGAGGAAGAGAAAAAGAAGGTAAAAAGGAAGAGGTAAATTCCAGGCATGAGGGACAGTCACGAAGAAGTCATCCAAGAAAGATCTAGGACCACAGAATGGAAATTACAAGGAAGTTTTGTTTCCTTGTTAGGAAGGACTTCCTAATGATTAGCATTATCTAACAATGAAGTACTTTTCCTCTTGTAGATGTATACCACCAGGAGTGTTTAAGCAGAGACTATGTGATATTAGAGAGGCTGGAGAGGGGAGAATGAGTGGGAGATTAGGCTGGGTAGTTTCTGAGGTTCCTTCAGGATGCAAGACTCTCTGATTTATTGCAGACTTAAAGAACTGGATGTGGAGAAAGAGAACCAGAAACTGGTCAGAAAGTCAGGGAGCAATTTCTGTCTAAAGAGTCATTGGGTCTCAAGGCTAATTCTTTGTTTAATAAAGGTCTTCTGGCTTAATTTAATTCAATTAAATATTTATTAAGTGACTAATGTAACAAAGCTGGTTTGAAAAAGAAACAGCTTTCATTTACTAAGGCCTGAAGGAAGGCAAAAGAGACTCTTGTTTCAACAACTAACCAGCTGTGGAGATAGAAATATAAACAGAAACTCTTATCTTCTTTCCCACTGTGGCAATTGGCCGGCATCACTCTTTAACAGGGCACACATTGATCGGCTGTTAGGTAGCTCCTTTTCTTCCCTTTGTTTATTTTAGGTTAGGGCTAGAGTAAGGAAATACCTACTTGTATGTTCTGGCTAATACAAATAGTCTATTAATGTTGTCTTAAAAAAACAAACAACAAATTGAAATAGTTTTACTGGTACTTTATTCCCCCTTCAGTTTTTAAACTGGCCTATTTGAAAGGAAATACAATTTGTGAATTTCTGATTCTTTTGTACATATCTCATCAAAGTGGTCTTTCCAAAGCCATGGGAGACCTCCCAGGGTTCTTTTGAACTTTCTTAGTGACATATGTAGAATCTCATATTCCACAAACAAGAAGGACTTTTTTACCCAAGAGAGAAAGAATGAACCCCCACAGGTTGGAGTTTGAAGCTCTGATCATAGGACCCATAAGATCGGAAATGTTCAAAATTGGATCAAATGTCTTTGTCCCACTTCACTAAGGAGAGGGTTTGAAATTCCATTCCTCCTCTGATATGGAAAAATAAAAAGAAACCGCCACACTATATTCAGCCAAGTTCACCCACCTGGTTCTCTTTACCTTCTTCCTACATCCTGTGCTTTATGAGTTCCAACAGGATGGCACTGGGGGGAAGTCAGGATCTAAAGGCCCGGGAAAGTGGTCTGAGAAAGGGAAAGAGGAACTAACAGTAAGGGTTCTCAGTGCCTCAGAGAGTAGAGAAGATTTCAAAGCCAAGGGATCTTTCCAAGTCAGCCAGGATGACCCCACTCTCCTATGATTATCAACAGGGACGTAAACTATCTTAAACTAGAGAAAACTGTGTTCCTTCAGCTTGTTCCCCAGTTCAATGGCCTCTCTCTTTCAGTTATTTGCCCAAGAATATAAGCCTGGCCAGTGAAAAAGTCTGGGCGGTCCCTTTTCAGCAAACTAACTAAGCCACATGGAAGGGAAAAGTTCCAACTTTTAAATAGGCTCTACAACCATGTCAATAATATTTCTGCAGCTAGATGGCTTGGTGGGATTGGGAAAGCACTACAGTCACTTTTTGTGAGTTCTTTTCTATTGAAGGTCTCCTATCTCCTGAGTCTAGAAAAGGTTGAGGAAAATAGGCAAGCCTTCCACCCAGATTCAAGCCCCCTGGAACCTCCTCCCAACAACAACAAAATAAAAGGAAGCTAGGGCTGTTTCTTTTATCCCATGGGGGTCTTGTGAAGGGGAGTTAGGAACCTCCTTCCTGCTCTTTACTTCCCCTCCCCTCTCCTCTTCTTCATCCCTCCCTGGGAGATTTCATCTTTGTTTGCTTTGCCGGACTGTAACCAGGCCAGTCAGAAAAAGAAGGCTGCAAGTTTTCCACTAATGAATTCCAGATTTCTGGTCTATAATCACAGCTGGATCCTGAAGGAATGTTGTCAACAAGTGAGCCCAGCTGGATGGAGGGGAGAGAGGGGAAATATGGACGCAATTTTGTGTTTGTACAATTTCATACTGAGCAGCTTATATTTTAATGTCTTTTGGAGAGAGAAATGAATATGTGTGTGTAGCAAAATTTAAAACAGAAATTAAGTTTGTGTAAATAATATTCTTCAGTTCCTAGAACACTACAGCTGGGAGACAGGTTAGAGGTTGCTTAGTACAATTTCTACCTGAAAGCATGAAATCTTTATAATTGCTAATTATTCAGCCCTAGTTTGAGTGTAAGCCCCTTGGAGCCAGGAACTATTTCTTTTCTGTGTATCCTTACTTTCTAGCATGGCGTTTGGCATTAACATAGGGGCATTAAAAACCTGGACAATTGATTCAGTGATGAGAACCCACTTTTAAAAATTTTATTTTTAAAATTTAAAAAATGTGCATTTACTTTGTAAAATAGTGCATTCTATTATAGGGTACCTAAATAGCACAGTAGATAAGGTGCTGGGCTGGAGTCAGGAAGACCTGTTGAACTCAGATACTTACTAGCTGTATGACCCTGGTCAAGTCACTTAACCCTGTTTGTCTTAGTTTCCTCATTTGTAAAATGAGTTGGAGAAGGAAATGTCAGACCACTCCAGTATCTTTACCAAGAAACTCCCCTCTGAAGGAGTCATGAACTGTTGTACTTGACTGAAAAAAAAAAAAAAGACTGAATAGCAATTCCATTCTATACTAAACCACTCTGCTTGGGAGACAATAACCACCAATCCTTCAATGGATCTTATGGCTTAGTTCCCAATCCTATTACCATTCCAGTCCCTCTTCTCTACTCATTCTCCAGCATGTCAGTGTTCTTTTTAACATGTGGTATCCAGCATCAAACATAATACTGCTGATGTAGTATGACCAAGGAAAGGATGGCAGGACTATTATTTTCCTCATTTCGAATACTATGCTTTTGTAATCCATGTATGCACTAGATGATCCTTATTCCATCTCTCATCCTCCAGGACTTTGCAAAGTATATTCCCACCTGAGAGTCCTTGGGGTACCTATGAGTGGTCAAGAGCGACATTCTAATGATATTGAATAGAACCCCCACCAGTGTGTGTCTCCCCAAGCTTCAGTTGAGATCCTTAATGCCACAAGTATGTTTTAGAAAAGGATATTTACTAAAGTGGTACAATAAAAACAATTGGTACAAAACGTGTTCCCAAAGATGTGTGAAATATTTTCCTAAGAGTACATACAAAGTTCAGGAGAAAATGAAATTATGCTTAGTGAGCACATGGAAATAATTCAGTTCTGGTTACTGAAAGTCCTTTTCTCTCATTTGGGGCAAGGCTCAAGAAGTTTCCCATTAGGCATGGTGTGATTTTCTTGCTGGATTCTTATATAGAGTTATGACTCCATTCTGTGACTCCTGATGCTGCCCATTGGTCCAGAAACATTGTTTAGGACACAGGTGATAACAGGGGCTCTGATGCTGTCCTGAAGGGTATGACTCTATGACACCAATGGGAAGATAGGCTAACATTTTCCAGATTCTTTAAAGCTGTCAAAGTCCTCCTCTGGTCATAGGATGGGTAGGAAACATGGCCAAAGCCAAGCTTTCTCCTTTCCCTCCAAGAGATTCCTCCTCCACAATGTATTAGAAACCACTAGGACTTTCTAGCCAGAGCAAGTCACAACTTCTTTCTTCATCTGTAAAATAAGTAGTTTAGACTAGAGGAACCAATTGTAAATCTAAAGAACATCTTATAAAACCAAGGTCCAAAGAGGTTAAGTGATTTACCAAGGTTACACAGAGAGGTAATTAGAAATGGTTCCAGAGAACCCAATGTCCAACCCCATCCAGTAGGTTTTCAGCTGGGTTCTTTCTCTTGTGTAGTTCAGGAATCTGGGAGCAAGTGGGAAGGACTCCACTGTCTAGCAGTTCTCTCCAGGGCAATATCTGGGGCCATCAGAAAGACCAGCGTACAACATCGGCCTGTCAATGGATACATGACATGCAGTGTGATAAAGTGGAAAGAATGCTAGCTTTAAAGCCAGAGAACTTATATTTACATTCTCCCTCTACTATTTACTACCTGTGTGACCTTGGACAATTTATTAACAAGGTGATTGGACTAGATATCATCTAAATTAACCTCCAGCTATAAATCTATGCTCTTGTGATCTTCTGTTTCCATATTTCTTTGTACTGATCTGAATATTCATAGTCTCTGAAACTTGGGACAGTGAGTAGCCATTCATTTTTTTATAAAGATAGCTCCTATCTTATCCTACCAGCTCTTAAGACCAAGATAAAGGTAGTTTTGTCCAGTGCTGCTTGTGAAGCCCAGAATGAATACTAATCTCTGGAGTCACGGGTGGCTTCAGATTCTAAGACATGGGTGACAGTCAAGGAAGAATATACTCTGCTAGAACCCAGGCCAGACTGCTCTTTTCATGAAAGGCAGAGGCTCTGAAATAATTTGTGTCAAGATTCAAAAATAAGAGTCGAAAGGAACCTGACTTCCCCTGGATAGAACCTCTAATTCTGGGACACTTAAATACATGTATGTACATATTCATACACAAGTACACAGATATGTATGTACAGATATTTGTGCACAGTGATACATATACAGATGCACATATAGATACAAATGTGAAAACACATCCAACTCATCTCTGCATCCTAACAGATATTTCCTTGCCTTACATTTAATTTACTGGGTTTTCAACTCCTTTCATAATTGCACTATAATACGCTTATAAATTTTTATTGATATCTTATTTTTATAATATGGTTATTTCCAAATATTTTCCTTTCTTCTTCTCTATCCAGAGAGCCTCCCCTAAAAAGAGGGGGGGGAACCAGTCTAACAAAACTAACTGAAATATTAAATAAATCTGACAGTACATGCAGTATTCCATACCCTTATTTCCCTACTTCTGCAAAGAAGGGAGGGAGGGGCATTTTTTTTCATCCTTTTTTTTGGTACCAAGCTTAGTTATTATATATACACAGGGTTCAGTTTCATAGTTTTTAAAAATAGTTCTTTACATTTGCATTGTTTTGCCCCTGAGTATATTGCTTTCCTGGTTCTGCTTATTTCACTTTGCAGCAGCTAATCTAGGACTTCTTTTTCATGCTTCCTAAGATTCAGTTATATTCCATTCCATTCATATCTGAACTTGATTCTTTTGTTTGATTTATACTGCTCTCCTTCCTATATTTCAGATTCCAGCCAAACTATATTATAAGGGTTTCCCTGAAATTGCTCCATGATTTGTTGCCTCTAAGCCTTCATTCATATTATTCCCTTCCCTTAAAATTCATTCTCCTCTCAGTCTCCATACTCCCTCTCCCCAGTGTTTTTATCCTGCTCTTTTCCATTCTTTAAAGCCTAGGTCAAATGTTACTTCTTCCAGAAGTCTTTTTAAACCTTTACCTGCCCATCCAGTTGTTGTTTCTCCCTATTCTAAAATAATAACTTTTTTTGTTTACTTATTTCCAGCAATAGATAATTTTCTTCATGGTTTTAAAGGTAACTTTGACAGACATGTTGTAGTCAATGAGCTTCCCAAGGATTTCCCATTTTCAAACAGTTGAATTCTATTAATTTTTACAAATTGGTTTTACAACAATTGTTCTTTTTTTTTGACAGGAATGTCAAACTTTTATTTTATTTCTGTTTTCTTTTTTTGTTGGTATCTTTCTTTTTTATTTATTAATACTTTTTATTTGCAAAACATATGTATGGGTAATTCCTAAACATTAACCCTTACAAAGCTTTCTGTTACAAATTTTCCCCCCTACTCCCCACCCCTCCCCTAGATAGCAGAATATCCACTACATGATAATTATGTTAGAATACTTAAATCGAATATATGTATAGTTATTGCCACACATCATTTTTTGTTCAGGAGAAATCGTATCTATAAGAGAGAATAATCCGATAAAGGAAACACAATGCAAGCAAACATCAATAGAGAACATGAAAATGTTATGTTGCGGTCCACATTTCACATCCCTCTCTCTGGGTGTATATGGCCTTCTTCACTGAACAATTGGAATTGGTTTGAAGCATTTCATTGTTGAAGAGAGTCATGTCCCTTAGAACTGATCCTCATACAGTATTGTTGTTGCCGTGTACAACGATCTCCTGGTTCTGCTCATCTCACTCAGCATCAGTTCATGCAAATCTCTCCAGGCCTCTCTGAAATTGTCCTGCTGGTCATTTCTTACATAGCAATAATATTCCATAACATTCATATACCATAATTTATTCAGCCACTCTCCAATTGATGGGCATCTACTCAGTTTCCAGTTTCTAGCCACCACAAAAAGAGCTGCCACAAACATTCTTGCACATGTGGGGCCTTTCCTTCTTTTATGATTTCTTTGGGATATAAGCCCAATAGAAACACTGCTGGGTCAAAGGGTATGCACAGTTTGATAACTTTTTGAGCATAGTCCCAAATTGCTCTCCGGAATGGTTGGATCCGTTCACAGCTCCACCAACAGCAACACCATCAGTGTCCCAGTCTTCCCACATCCCCTCCAACATTCATTGTTTTCTTTTCCTGTCATTTTAGCCAATCTGACAGGTGTGTAGGGGTACCTCACAGTTGTCTTAATTTGCATTTCTCTGATCAATAGTGATTTGGAGCATCTTTTCATATGATTATAAATAGTTTTAATTTCATCATCTGAAAATTGTCTGTTCATATCCTTTGACCATTTATCAATTGGAGAATGGCTTGAATTTTTATAAATGTGAGACAATTCTCTATATATCTTAGAGATGAGATCTTTATCAGAACCCTTAAATGTAAAGATGATTTCCCAATTTGATGCTTCCCTCCTAATCTTGTCTGCATTAGTTTTGTTAGTACAGAAACTTTTTAACTTAATATAATCAAAATTATCTATCTGGTGTTCAATTAAGAGTTCCAGATCTTCTCTGGACATAAATTTATTCCATCTCCACAGGTCTGAGAGGTAAACTATCCCATGTTCCTCTAATTTGGTTGTAACATCACTCTTTATATCTAGATCATGAACCCATTTAGATCTTATCTTGGTGTGCGGTGTTAGGTGTGGGTCCAGCCTTAATTTCTTCCACACTAGTTTCCAATTATCCCAGCAGTTTTTGCTGAATAGTGAGTACTTATCCCAAAAGCTGGGGTCTTTGGGTTTATCAAACATTAAATTGCTAACATTATTGCCTAGCTTGTCCTGATATCCTATTCTATGCCACTGATCGACTGTTCTATTTCTCAGCCAGTACCAAATGGTTTTGATGACTGCTGCTTTATAATATAGTTTTATATCTGGTACAGCAAGGCCACCTTCATCTGTCTTTTTTTTCATTAATTCCCTTGAAATTCTTGACCTTTTGTTCTTCCAAATGAACTTTGCTACTATTTTTTCTAGATCTGTAAAATAATTTCTTGGGAGTTTGATTGGTATGGCACTAAATAAGTAAATTAGTTTGGGTAGTATTGTCATTTTTATTATATTCGCTCGGCCAACCCATGAGCACTTAATGTTTTTCCAATTGACTAGGTCTGATTTTATTTGTGTGGAAAGTGTTTTGTAGTTTAGTTCATATAGTTTCTGACATTTTCTTGGCAGATAGATTCCCAAATATTTTATGTTATCATCCGTTATTCTGAATGGAATTTCTTTTTTTCTATCTCTTGCTGCTGAACTTTGTTGGTAATATATAAAAATGCTGATGATTTATGTGGATTTATTTTGAATACTGCAACTTTACTAAAGTTGTGAATTGTTTCTAGTAGTTTTTTAGTTGAGTCTCTAGGGTTCTCTAAGTATACCATCATGTCATCTGCAAAGAGTGATAATTTGGTTTCTTCATTACCTACTCTAATTCCTTTTATCTCTTTTTCTTCTCTTATTGCCAAAGCTAACATTTCTAATACAATATTAAATAGTAATGGTGATAGTGGACAGCCTTGTTTCACTCCTGATCTTATTGGGAATGGTTCTAGTTTGTCTCCATTACATATGATACTTGCTGATGGTTTTAAATAGATGCTACTAATCATTTTAAGGAAAAGCCCATTTATTCCTATACTCTCCAGTGTTTTTAATAGGAATGGGTGTTGGATTTTATCGAATGCTTTTTCTGCATCTATGGAGATAATCATATGGTTTTTGTTAGTTTGGTTATTAATATAATTGATTATGCTGATAGTTTTCCTGATATTGAACCAGCCCTGCATTCCTAGTATAAATCCTACTTGGTCAAGATGTATTATCCTGGAGATAACTTTCTGTAATCTCGTTGCTAAAATCTTATTTAAAATTTTTGCATCAATATTCATTAGGGAAATGGGTCTATAGTTTTCTTTCTCTGTTTTCACCCTACCTGGTTTAGCTATCAGCACCATATCTGTATCATAGAAAGAATTTGGTAGTATACCTTCTGTCCCCATTTTTTCAAATAGTTTGTATAGTATTGGAATTAATTGTTCTTCAAATGTTTGGTAGAATTCAAATGTAAAGCCATCTGGCCCTGGAGATTTTTTCTTAGGGAGTTGATTAATAGCTTGTTCTATTTCTTTTTCTAAAATGGGGCTATTTAAATAATTTATTTCCTCTTCTGTTAACCTGGGCAATCTGTATTTTTGTAGATATTCCTCCATTTCATTTAGATTATCGAATTTATTGGCATAAAGTTGGGCAAAGTAACTCCTAATTATTACTCATTTCCTCTTCATTGGAGGAAAGTTCTCCCTTATCATTTTTAAGACTAACAATTTGATTTTTTTTCCTCTTTCCTTTTTCTGATCAAATTAACTAGAGGCTTATCTATTTTGTTGTTTTTTTCATAAAACCAAATCTTAGTTTTATTTATTAATTCAATAGTTTTCTTATTTTCAATTTTATTAATCTCACCTTTTATTTTCAGAATTTCCAATTTGGTATTTGATTGAGGGTTTTTAATTTGCTCTTTTTCTAGTTTTTTTAATTGTAACCCTAATTCATTGATCTTCTCTTTCTCTATTTTATGCAAATAAGCATCTAGAGATATAAAGTTACCCCTTATAACCGCTTTGGCCGTATCCCACAAATTTTGGTATGTTGTCTCATTATTGTCATTCTCCTGGATGAAATTATTGATTGTGTCTATAATTTGCTCTTTCACCCATTCATTCTTCAGGATTAGATTATTTAATTTCCAATTAACTTTTGGTCTATTTTCTCCTGGCCTTATATTACATGTGAGTTTTATTGCATCATGATCTGAAAAGGATACATTTACTATTTCTGCTTTTCTACATTTGATTTTGAGGTTTTTATGCCCTAACACATGATCAATTTTCGTATAAGTTCCATGAACCCCTGAGAAAAAAGTATACTCTCTTCTATCACCATTCAATTTCCTCCAGAGATCTGTCATACCTAACTTATCTAACATTTTGTTTATCTCCCTAACTTCTTTCCTATTTATTTTGTGGTTTGATTTATCTAATTCTGAGAGAGCAAAGTTGAGATCCCCCACTAGTATAGTATTACTGTCTTTTTCTCCTTGCATCTCTATTAGTTTCTCCTCTAGGAATTTGGAGGCTATACTACTTGGTGCATATATGTTTAGTATTGATACCACTTCATTGTCTATGGTACCCTTTAGTAAAATATAGTTTCCTTCCTTATCTCTTTTAATTAGATCTATTTTTGCTTTTACTTGATCTGAGATAAGGATTGCTACCCCTGCTTTTTTTTTGTTCACTTGAAGCATAAAAGATTCTGCTCCAGCCCTTTACCTTCATTCTGTATGTATCTCTATGTTTTAAATGTGTTTCTTGTAAACAACATATTGTAGGATTCTGGCTTTTAATCCAGTCTGCTATCTGCTTCCGTTTTATGGGAGAGTTCATCCCATTCACATTCACAGTTAAAATGACTATATCTATATTTCCTGCCATCTTATTTACCCAAAGTTATATTTTT
>JAJPUD010001269.1:42344-85474 GCA_023553655.1 Myrmecobius fasciatus | reverse complement strand
CTGCTGAGGTCTTGACAGGGATCATGGTCACAGCCTTTCAGAAGCCAAAGCCTTTTGTGGGCTGCAACCCAGATGCACCAGAGCTGCAACGCACTGAACTGTCAATGCTGAGTGAGAAAACTGAAGAAATGAAGTAGTGGAAGAGGTCACCAGGACAGGACACTCTGTGTATGGAGGGGTGGTCAGGGATTGGGGGGGAGTGGTTTGTGCAGCATTCCACCAAGTATGGGGGAAAGAGTATAGCACCCAGATGTGGCCAGTTTTGACATGTGAAAGTCCTTTGGGACATAGATCTAGGCTGGTAAACCACAAATTGTTCAGTGTAGGAGGAGGCTGAGATACTTTAATATCCAGCCCCTAAGGAAACCACAACCACAGGGGAGGAAGTCAGGACATAAGTGGTAAGGAAAACAAATGAGCAAGAGACTGAAATTACCAAAGATTTCAGGAAAAAACTCAAAGACTTTGAACATAAACAGATAAACCAGCAACAACAACAATAACAACAAACAACACTAAGAACAGAAGGAAACAGAGGTTGTAGTTTGAGTAAACTAATTCAGACATCTATAAATAAATACTATAAAATAAAGGGAGATAATCTAAAATCGTGTGACCCAGAGGATGCTGTGGAATTTGAGGGGAACACAAAACAACAACATAATGTTATTTATTCATAGATGCCTCAGATTTTAGAAAGATTTACTGAGAAAGTATAGAAAAAACAGCATAAAACATTCTCTCCAAACTGGGAACATAATCTCCCATTGCAGGTAAGGATTCTGGGAATAGAAAGTTCAAACTTAAAAGTACATTAGTGAGACACTTATGTAGCGAATATATGTAGAAAAGGAAAATTTCTGATATCTGACTCTAGAAGTCCTTATCTCTCCTCATAGCATCCTGATAAAGATCCTCTTCGTTGCAACTCTCTGCTAAGATACCTTTTTAAGGATCAAGGTCAGCACTTAATTCTTCAAGAGTCATACTCTGAAGCCATCATCCTTGAGTGATTTTTTTTCCTGTGACAGTCTTTGTTGACTACTGATGCCACTTTTGGCTACTTTTGTGATTTCTCATTGAACTTCTGGATCTCCAGAACTCTCAAGGTTGCTGCTTGGACAAATCTGTCTTAAGAACGAATGTTTCTTAGACATCTACCCAAGTAAGAAAACACACAAGAAAAGAGCCCCATCCCACTTGTACATTTGCCTAGTCAAGACATAATCTTAGTTACCATGGCCAGATGGAAGACAGAGAAGCTGCTTTTATCACCACTTAGCTCTAAAGTAATTTTACCCCCTTAGAATTTCAAAGAAAAGAGATTTAGAGATGGGAAGGCTGTCTCACTTTGTGTACATCCTCAATTCTGGCTCAGAAATTCATGAGTCATCAATTCTTCTAGTTCTGCAGTCAATTAAGAGACTTTTTTTTTTTTTGGTCATAATATAGTAGAAATCCCTGAATCATCTACATGTTTTCTTGGACTGAAACTAAGCAAGAAGTAGAGCATACACTTTAAGGATTATTTCTCATAAGTCAGTCATCCTCCACTATAGTCATGTAAAATTGTTCTTTTTAAAAAATAAAATCATTTTTCATTTAAAAACATTTGTTTTCTGTTCCTTTAACTACTCCTCCCTCTTCTTACCCAGACTAAAAATACAAAAAATAATAGTAAAATAAAACAAGTTCCCACATTGGCCATGTCCAAAACTATGTGTCTAATATAATAAATATTTTTCATCTTCGTTACTCTGGAATCAATAAAATGTCATAATTCTTTCAAAATTCTTGATTAAAAAAACAACATTCTTATATTATAAATTGTTCTTCTAGTTTAACTCATTTCACTTTGTATCAGTTCATACAAATCTTCCCAAGTTTCTCTGAAATCATTCCTTTCCATTTATTTCTATTGTTTCATATGACAAAATAACATTCCTTTATACTAATATGCCATCAATTTGTTCAAACACTTCCCAATTGTTTAGTCCTTCTTCCCTTAATGTGTGCTACCACAAATAGAGCTTTTATAAATATTTTCACAAATATATGACCTTTCCCCTTTATTTGATCTTTTTGGAATATAGGTATAATAGAGGTTTTATAGGGTTTTCAAAGGTTTGCACAATTTAGTAGTTTCTGGAGTCTAGATCCAAACTGCTTTATGGAATGCTTATGGTACCAAATCACAGTTCATCACCAACAGTGCATCACTGTGTCTGTTTTCTTGCTTCCTCCTCTAACATTTATAATTTTCTATTTTTTTGAGGAGGGAGGTCAAGGTTGCCAATAGAATGGGTATGAAGTAGAAACTTGGAACTGCTTTAATTGTATTTCTCTTGTTATTAGTGATTTGTAGCATTTTTTTCGTATGGCTACAGATAGCTTAGATTTCTTTCTCTGAGAATTGCCTGTTTATATCTTTTGACCATTTATTAATTAGAGAATGGTTCTTGTTTTTATACATGTGAATATGTTCCTCATATATCTTGAAAAGATGCATACATAAATATATGTATGATATATATGTATGTATATATATATATATGATAAAGATCCCCATTATTAGGGAAACTTTCAGCAAAGTTTTTGTTGCTGTTTTAATTGGCTGTTTCCATTATAATCTGAGCTGCAGTTGAGGTTTCTTTGTGAAAAAAAAAAACCTTTAAATTTTATGTAATCAGAATTTTCTTTCTCTTCCATGATCCTATCTACTCCTTGTTTACTTATCAACACTTACCTTAGTTGTAGATCCTAAAGATAATTTCTTCTTTGCTCCTCTAATTTATTTGTTTTACGATCTTTTACATCTATGTAATGTATCCCTTTGAAGCTTATCTTGGTATGTAGTATAAAGTTTTGTTTTAAATCTAATTTCTCCCAAATTTCTCTCCAGGTTTCCTAGGAGGTTTTTTTTTTTCGTCAAATTGTGATTCTTTACTCCAGTAACTGTGATTTTTTTTGGTTTATTATCACTAAGCTACTATTTCTGTTTACTGTTTTATGTTGTGTCCTTAATCTATTCTATTGAACAACCTCTCTATTTTTAAACTACTATCAAATTGTTTTGATGATTACTGTTTTATACAATAATTTGAGATGTGCTGCGGCTGCACCTCTTTCTCCCCCCCCACTTTTTTCTTATTTTCCTTGATATTCTTGAACTATCATCCCTCTAGATAAATTTTGTTATTATTTTTTTCTAGTTCTACAAGTAATACTTTGGTAGTTTCACTGCTGTGGCTCTGAACAAGTAAATTAATTTAAATACCATTAATATTTTATTGTATCAACTTAATCTACCCATGAGCAATTCAAATTTCTCCAATTATTTAGATGTCATTACCATAAAGTTTGTTTTGTAGTTGGATTTGTATAATTCTTAGGTGCATCTTGGTAGGTAGACTTTTAAAAACTCTTCTAATTTGAAGTCTGGTGACCCTGAGAGCTTTGCAGGGGGTGGAAGAGTGGAGGGGAAGACTAGAAATTACCTTTACCTGAGAATGAAATTTCCATTTTCCTTCTAGGTGGGAGCAACAAGAAGAGAAATGAGTGGTCCTCAAAATTTACCCCAGACTCTTCATATCAAGAGTTTCTTCTACTATCTTTATTTTCACATTTATTTATTTTATTTTTAATTTATGGAGTAAAACAAGCATTTCCATATCATAGTATAATTAAAAAGATGATTGCACATGAAACTGCAAATCTACTGTGTACAACTTGCTATTGCTTTTAAATATATAATAAAGTTATCATGTAAATTTATTTTTCACCTTTGTAAATTTTTTTCCTTCCCCCCACCCTAGAAATGACTACCATAGATAGAAATATGTACATATATTAAATTATTCTATACATACTTCTATTTATCAATTTTTTCTCTAAATGCAGATAGTGTTTTTTCTTCATATGTCCTTTACAATTTGTTTGGATATTTATAATAGTCAAAATGACTTATTTATCCAAAGTTCTTAAAATAACATTATGGTTACTATGTATAGTAGTCTCTTTGTTCTGCTCACTTTACTCTTCATTATTTCATGCAAATCTTTCTATATTTTTCTAGGATCATTCAGCTCATAATTTCTTATAGCATAAGTAGCATCCTATCACAGTCATATACTACAACTTGTTCAGTCATTCTCCAATTGAAGGACATGCCTACAGTTTACATTTCTTTACCAGCATAAAGAGAGTTGCTATCAACATTTTAGAACATATAGGCTTTTTTCCTTTTTTCCCAATCATCTCTGGGTAGACTTAGTAGTGTATTGCTGAGTCAACAAGTATAAACGGTTTAATAACTCTTTGGGCAAAATTCTAGATTGATCTCCCAAATGGTTGGAGTCAGTTCACAATTCCACCAACAATGAGTTAGTATCCCAGTTTTTTTTTTTTTTACATTCCCTCCAACATTTGTTGTTTTCCCTTTTCAATCATTTTAGCCAATTTGAAAAGTATAAAATGATCTCAAAATTGTTTTTAATTTGCATTTATCTAATCAATAATGATTTATAGCATTTTTATTATCTGACTATAAATTTTTTTTATTGGAAAATTGACTATTCATATTCTTGGACCATTTATCCATTGAGAAATAACTCATATCCTTATATATTTTTATTTATTTTATTACACCTTTTTATTTACATACATATGCATGGGTAATTTTTCAACACTGACCTTTGCAAAACTTTCTGTTCCAAATTTTTCCCTCCTTCCCCCCACCCCCCCCCAGATGGCAGGTAGTCCAATACATGTTAAATATGTTAAAATATAAGATAAATTCAATATATATTCAAATTTATACAGTTGTCTTGCTGCACAAGAAAAATCAGATCTAGAAAGAAAAAAAAACCTGAGAAGGAAAACAAAATGCAAACAAATATCAACAGAGAGCATGAAAATGTTATGTTGTGGTCCACACTCAGATCCCATAGGCCTCTCCCTGGGTGTATATGGCTTTCTTCATCACTGAGCAATTAGAATTGGTTTGAATCATCTCATTGTTGAAGAGAGCTATGTCCATCAGAATTGATCATCATTTCACTTAGCATCAGTTTATGCAAGTCTCTCCAGGCCTCTCTGGAATCAACCTGCTGGTTGTTTCTTACAGAACAATAATATTCCATAACCTTCATATACCATAATTTATTCAGCCATTCTTCAACTGATGAACATCTATTCAGTTTCCAGTTTCTATCCACTACAAAAAGGGCTGCCACAAACATTCTTGCACATGTGGGTCCCTTTCCTTTAAGTTCTCTTTGGGATATAAGCCCAATAGAAACACTGCTGGGTCAAAGGGTATGCACAGTTTGATAGCTCTTTGAGCATAGTTCCAAATTGCTCTCCAGAATGGTTGGATCCATTCACAGTTCCACCAACAATGTATCAGTGTCCCAATTTTCCCACATTCCCTCCAACATTCATCATTATCTTTTCCTGCCATCTTAGCCAACCTGAGAGGTATGTAGTAGTGTCTAAGAATTGTCATAATTTGCATTTCTCTGATCAATAGTGATTTGGAGCACCTTTTCATATGACTAGAAATAGCTTCTATTACTTCATCTGAAATATCCTTACATAATTGATCTTTATATATTTGAGACATGAGACCTTTATTTGAGAAACTATAGTTACGTTGATCTCTTTTGAATGCCTAGGAATTGCAGTGCTTCAGGATTAGATACAATTGATACAATATTCACAAATAGGAGCTTTTGTATGATCTAAATTCCTAGGGATATAAAAACAAAAATGAAATAGTCTCTGCTCTAAAGGAGCTAACATTCTACTCTAATAAGTGTTGGTAAAGAGAATGCATAAGATGGAAGTGGTTCAAATTCATTCAGAAATTAACAAGTGGGACTTTGGGGGGGGGCAGAGCCAAGATGGCAGAGTATAGAAAGTACCATAGCAAAGCCTCCCAACATTCTCCATCAGACAACTTCAAAATAATGCTTCAGATCCAAATCTGAAGTGACAGAATCAGTAAAAGTTCAGAGTGGGACTCTTTTTTTTCCCAGACAAAGATAACTTACGAGATTGGAAAAAGAGTTCTGTGACAATGGGGGCAGAGTGAGAACCAGTCCAGAGCTCACATTGTGGCAACACCTCTGTGGGCCTTAAAGGTTATAATAGCAACAGAAACAATTTTGGAAACTTTTAAGCCAGAGATGGCAAGGAGCTCATTCAACTGATCTGAAAGGAATTAAAGGGGATCTCTGAGTTAATATTGGATGCAGGACTGAGTTTTGGCAACTCCATTGCCTATACCATTTTTGTGTCACAGTTCCAGGGAAGAGAAGAATGCTTATATTCACAAGGGAGCTAGAGCTCCAAGGAACAGTATTCCTTGTGCTCCTAAGGGAGCAGGAACCCAGTTTCAATGGAGCCAGGGCTCTCAGGAGCAGTAGTGCTTGTAGCTACAACAGATTAGGGGCATTCCCTGAAAAAAGACCAGAAAACAAGGCAGGAAAGCATTGAAAACATCTTTCCCTGGATCACACCACCTTAGAAGCACTTGAAAACTTTCAAACTCCCAAAACTAGCTCTGAAGATAGCAAATTTTTAAAAATTAATTAATTTTTAATATACATTGCTTTATGTTATGTTATGTTGGTAGAGGAAAAATCAGAACAAAAAAGAAAAACCATGGATGAGAGGAAAAAAAACCCAAAAAATCATTGAACATAGTATGTGTTGATTTACATTCAATCTCCATAGTTCTTTTTCTGGATGCAGATGACATTTTCTGTCCAAAGTCTATTGGAATTGCTATTGGAAGACAGCAATTTTAAAAAGTCTTGGGTTTGGGACAGTGTCTCACTCTGGGAAGAGAACCCACATTTAACATAAAGTTTAAAATCAAGAAATAAGTTGGGAAGATGAGTGCATAGCAGAAAAGGAATCTGAACATAAAAATCTACTCTAGTGACAATGAGGATCAAGACACAAACTTGGAAAAAAAATTGATCAAAACAGCAAAGTCTCAAAGAAAAAAAAAAAGGTGAACTGAGCACAAGTCCAACAAGAATTCTTGGAAGAGCTAAAAGTAATTCTAAGAATCAAGAGTAATAGATGAAAAATTGGGAAAAGAAGTGAGAGTAATGCAAAAAAATTACAAAAAGACAATTAACAGTTTGATAAAAGAGGCACAAAAATATTGAAGAAAATAATACTTGGTCTTATGGTAAAAAAAAAAGGCACAAAAATTCACTGAATAAAAAAGCTCCTTTAAAAAGAGGTATAAAAACTCAATGAAGAAAATAATCCCTTAAAAATTAGAACTGGGCAAATGGAAGCTAATGACTCTGAAACTCAAGAAACAATAAAATAAGGCCAAAATAATGAAAAAAGTTAGAAGAAAATGTAAAATATCTCATCAGAATAACAATGTATTAGTATTCCAGTTTTTCCATATCCCCTCCAACATTTATTATTTTTTCCTGTCATCTTAGCCAATCTGAGAGATGTGAAGTGATATCTCAGAGTTGTCTTGATTTTCATTTTCTGATCAATAGTGATTTAGAGTATTTTTTTCATATGCCTAGAAATGGCTTTCATGTCATCACCTGAAAATTGTTCATATTATTTGATTATTTATCAATTGAGGAATGACTTGTATTCTCTCTGTATTTTACAAATGAGGTCTTTCTTTATCAAAAACACTGACTGTAAAAAATTTTCCCCTACCTTTCTGCTTCCCTTCTAATCTTGACTGCACTGCTTCTGTTGGCACAAATCCTTTTAAATTTAATGTAATCAAAATTACTAGGCATTATATTTCAAGAAATTATGAAGAAAGACTGTCTTGATATCTTAGGTTCAGAGGGTAAAATAGAAATTTAAACTGTCCACCAATCACCTTCTTAAAGAGATCCCCAAATGAAAATTCTCAGTAATATTATAGTTAAATCCCAAAGCTCCCAGATCAAGAAGAAAATAATGCAAATAGCCATAAAGAAAAAAGTTCAAATATCATGAAGTCACAGTCAGCATCACACAAGATTTAGCAGCTTCCATGTTAAAGGAGTAAAGGGCTTTGAATATGCTATTCTGGAGGATCAGGGAGCTAGGATTACTGCCAAAAAAATCATGTATGCAGCAAACTGAGTATATGAAAATATACTCAGGAAAATATGAATATTTAATGAAATGAGGGCTTTAAAGCATTCTTGATGAAAAGACCAGAGCTGAATAGAAAATCTGACATTCAAATACAAGACTCAATCATAAAAAGGTAAACTTGAAAGAGAAATCATGGACTCAAAAAAGTTGTGATTTACATTCCTATATGGAAAGATGATACATATACCTAAGAATTTTTATCATTATTAAGGCAGTTAGAAGGAATCTACACAGACAAAAGGGCACGGATTTGAGTCAATTACGTTGGGATGATCTAAAAAAAATCCAAAATGAATTTTAAAAATCCAAAATGAAGGAGTGTGTAAGAAAGATGCACTGGGAGAAAGGAAAAGAGAGGTAGAATGGGGAAAATGTCCTCATATAAAAGAGGCATGCAAGAAAGGGCAAGGGGGGAGAGGAGAAGGAGGAAGTGTCGGATAATGTTTGAATCTCACTATCATCAGAATTGAAATTGGTTCAAAGAAGGAAGAATATATATACCCACTCAGTTGGGTATAGAAATCCCTTACCCAATAGGGAAAGAGGAAGGAAAAGGGATAAGAGATATAAGGAAGGAGTGATAAAAGGGAACTCAGATTAAGAAAGGCAGTGGTCAGAAGGGGTGGGGAAAAAAAGAGAGAAAGAGAAGGCTACACAAGAAAATGAGATGGAAGAAAATATATTCTTATTCATTATATTTACAAATATGGATGGAATGAATTCACCCATAAAATGGAAGTGGAAAACAGAATGGATTTGAAACTAGAATCCAACAATATATTGTTTACAAGAGAAACACGTGAAACAGAAAGACACACAGACCAAATTAAAAGAAGGGACTAGGGCAGAATCTATTATGCTTCAACTGAAGTAAAAAAGGCAAAAGTAGCAATCATGATATCAGACAAAGCAAAGGCAATAATAGACCTAATTAAAAGAGAAAATCAGAGAAGCTACATTTTGCTAGAAGATACCATAGACAATGAAGCAATATTAAAAAGTTTTGCAGCAAGTTTCTGTTAAAGGCCTCATGTCTCAAATATGTAGGGAATTGAGTCAAATTTATAAAAGCAAGAGCCATTTCCCAGTTGATAAATAGTCAAAAAATATGAACAGGAAGTTTTCAGAAGAAGAAATAAAGTTACTTGTAGTCATATGAAAAATGCTCTAACTCACTATTGGGTAGAGAAAGGAGAATTAAAACAATTCTATTTTATCACCTTCCACCTATCAGAAATAACAAATACTGGAGGAGATAGGTAGACTAATACATTATTGATAGAATTGTGAACTTCGTTGATTATTTAAGAGAACAATTTGGAACTATACCCAAATAGTCATAAAATTGTGCATACCCTTTGACCCAGCAATACCACTCCTACGTCTTTATTCCGAAGAGAAGAAAGAAAAGGCAAAAGGATCTAGGTATAAAAATATTAATAGTAGCTCTTTTTGTGATGGCAAAGAACTGAAAATTGGAGGGGTGATCATTAATTGGGGAATGGCAGAATGAAATTTGGCATATGATTGTAATGGAATGCTATTATACTGTAAGAAGTGATGAGCAGAATGACTTCAGAAAAACTTGGGAACATTTACGTGAACTGATGGAAAATAAAGTGAGAAGAACTAGGAGGACATTGTACATGGTAACAGCAACATTGTAACAATGATCAACTGTGAAAAACTAATACAATGAAACAAGACAGCCCCATAATGAAACATGATATCTACTTCCACAGAGAATACAGATTTAAGCATACCTTTTTTCTGGTTTGTTTTTATTTTTTAAAAATCTTATTTATTTATTTATTTAATATTTTCCCCAGTTACATTTAAAACTATCTTTTTCCATTTTTTTTTAATTTTTGAGTTCCAGATTATCTTCCTTATCCTCATCCCCAGCCCCTATTAAAAAACTACTTGTGAAGTTAAAGCACTTAAAGCATAAAATAATATCATATCATAAATACCAGTAAAAATCATATCATAATTTTTTTCACTTCATTTTTCTTGCTTTTTTGCAGCCTGCTTAATGTAGGTTTATGTTTTGCATGACTTTTACATGTATAATATCTATCATATTGCTCACCTTCTTAATGAATGAGGAGGGATGGGAGTGGGGAAGAGAATTTGGAGCTCAAAATTTAAAAAAAAAAGTTAAAAAATAAAGGAAAAAAAAGATGTGAATGAATAACAAAATTAAAACTGTCATATGAAAAGGAAAAGATGCTATTCTCCTCCTTGAGATGAGGGAAACAAATCTTACTAAACAATGTTTTCAGGATAGATGCACTTCTCCCCTACCCTAAGCTTTGTACTGTTTATTCAGTTAGTATCACTGATATTTGTAAGAAAATAGAGTGCAATTCTTGGAAGATTTTAGCTCTTTTTGGAAGGCAATAAGTCATTTGGTGATTTAGAGCCCAAACTAATTTTTCACATTCCAAATACGTGGAATCAGTTCAATGAATACAATTAATATTTATCAAAGATCTCCCTCCTTTCTTCTGCCTCTTCTAAACTCTCTTTCCTTTAGACTCTACTTACTGTTTGTTCCCTAATTCTTGTAGCTGCTAGCATTTATCTCTCCTTTTAAAATTTATTTAGTATTTTGTCAGGGTCTGAGATTTTGGGACCCCAGTAAAAGAAGTTTGTCCTTGAATTGAGGATCAAAGGGTGTGGTCTGCGATTCCCTTGAGAAACATGAGACCCCAAAACTGGTCGAAGATTGCTGGTAATGGTTTCATTATAATGATAATGGCTGTTTAAAGTGGTCTTAGAAAACGGCTTGCTTCCAGGAAGTGCTCTGTTATTGAAAGAAGAATTAGACCCTCCGAAATTGAATACCTCCTTTCAATACAAACTTAATTGCTGATGATTGGGTGTGAGCATTTGGACAAATGGCGTGATTACAGAGTGGGGAAGGAAGGTAGGCAAGGAGGAGGGATTAGGTGATGAGAAGAGGCCAGGAGAGGAGGGAAGATATAAGCAATGCTGGTGTTAAGGGAAAGATGGCACAGCAATGGAAACAATGGAGGTGATGAAGCCTGAATAAAGAACTGCCATAATCTATCCTCTGGCTCTTCATGACATTCCTTTGAATAGACATGCTGAGTGTGGCCAGAATGCGCACTGGGAAGCTCTTAACAAAGAGGCGAGACTCAATATAGAGATAAGACCCACTGCCTTTAGGTACAATACCTAACAGTATTTATCTTTTAAGTACTTGTGTAGACAGAACATAATCTCTTTGAGGGCAAACAATTTGGGGTTTTTTATCTTTCTTTTTGCCATTTTGCCAGGTGTCAAGCACAGTACTAGACACATTGTAAGCCTTTAATAAATGCTTGTTGATTGATGGATCTAATCTGTGCAACATCAGAAGCATCATATCATAAATGTTAGAGATCTGACCTTAGAGATAAGAAGTTTTGGGGGCAGCTAGCTGGTGCAGTGGATAGAGCAAAAGTCTAAAGTTAGTATTTGACTTCAAATACAGCCTCAAACACTTAACACTTACTAGTTGTGTGACCCTGGGCAAGTCACTTAACCCAATTGCCTTCCCTTCCCCCCTCCCCCAAAGAAGAAAGAGATAAAAATATTTTGACTTAAGCCCTACTTCTGACACTGATATTGGCCATGGGCAAATAAATTAACCCCATCCAGAAATTATAATTTGTAATGTAAATGTTGATCTGAATAGAAGGGAAGGTCCTCATAGCAATAAAATCATAAGTCTTATAAAAATGTGTAGTTTATCATCAAGACATGTAAATAATACTTTTAGGAACCATAATTTCAAGGACCCGTATAAAGATTTCCCTACTTTACATTCCCAATTCTTCTAGACCTTAGTAGAAAGTCTTCAAAAGTTGCCATGGCCAAAAATCTTTTCCACCTGGTGCCAGACTTTTGGTGGTTAATCACTCAGTCACTCAGTATTTTTCTATCCCACCATTAACTTTATCTGAGGGTTTTCTTAGATTTTCTTAGATCCAGAAATCAACAAAATAATTAACCGAGCCCTAATTTGGAGTGTCTGATGATTTACAGGGTATAAATGCTTACACGGATCTTCAGGCTGGTTTTAGTACCTAGACCTATCCTTCACAGACTCTTATCAAATTCTACCTTTCCATTTGAAAGTACTGCAGGGAATTCAAATTCTGCTGGGCTTTTTTTTTTTTTTTAACAGATTACCTTCCTTATTAGATCTCTTCTTCTTAAGTTCCTTTCATGTTCTTGTAGTCTCCATCTAGATATATCATCCTACACAGATCTGGGGGAGGAGGGAACTGCTATTAACTGATTGAGCCCAAGTCATTCTCCCTTGTTTCTTGTATATTTACCTTCAAATACCATTCAACTATATACTCAATTCATTTTTCTCATTGCTTCAATTTTCTCCACTTTGATCAATATCCTCTATACCAGATCTGCATCTCTGGCCCCCTGATTGGTGGTTGAATGAATATATATTAGCTCTATAATCTCTGGTTGTCCAGATATCTCAATCAATCAAAAACCATTGATCAAGTACTTACTATATGCTATGTGTTATGCTAAGCACTAGGCTGACCATAACCCTGACATTCACCTAGGTCATCTTACCATCCACCTAACACTGTATAATACTCTCTTACAACCCATTCTCTCCCCACCCCACCCCTGCCTCCTAATTTTTCACTTCTTATTTCTGGAATAGACTTGTCCATAGACTGAAATTATACCTTAATTTATCATCTCTGTGAGTCCCCAGACCAAAGCTCCCTTCCCTGGGCATCAATCAAATCAATCAAATGTTTCCCTCCATTATTAAAATATAAGTTCCTTGAGGACAAGGGTCCTCACTTTCACAAATTTTTAAGAAAAAGCTGTCTTTTTTCTTCTTGACATTTCTGCAGCTTTTAACCTCCCCTCTCAAAACTTTCAATTTCCAGGTTTTTAAGATACTGCAATGTCAAGATTATCTTCTTTCCTGTATGAATGGTCTTTTTTGCCAGATTATTATTCATGTTCCTCCCCCCAAGTAATGGTGTACTTCAGATAGCTTCCTTAGGTTCTCTCTTTTTCCCTCTCTACATTCTTTCTCTTGGTGATTTCATTAGCTCCTGTAAGTTCAGCTGTTATCCCTATATAGCTGTCTCCTAAATGTACACATCCAGCTTTTATCTCCTCAAGTCTAGTGTGTCTCCAGAGCTTTTCACTAGCCATCTTCATATGGATGTCCCATAGGCATCTCAAACTCAACAAGTCCAAAACAAAATTCATTAACTTGTCCATTCGACTCAACTCTCCTTCATATCCCTAATTTAGCACAAGGGATGCAATTAAAAACTACATGTTGACTAATTCCTAACTCCCTTATTTTTACAAAAGATTTTTTATTGATATCTTTTTGTTTCATCACCTTTATTTTCAAATATATCCTTCCCTCTCCCTAACCCAAAGAACCATTCCTTGTAACAAAGCATAAAAAAGAGGGAGAGAATCAGTTCAGCACAAGCAATAGATAGGTCAATTGAGTCTGACAGTAGTCATAGTTTTCCAAACCCATAGTCTCCCACCTTGACAAAGGAGAGAGAACAGCATTTTCTCCTTTCTCCTTGAAAAACAAGCTTTTGTTTCTATGAACACACAGCATTCAGTTTCTTTTTATTATTATTCTTTTCATTTATATTATTGTCATCATGATTATTATTTCCCTGATTTGACTTATTCTACTTTGTACCAGTTCTCATGAATCTTACCAATCTTCTATTATCCATATTATAATTGCTTCTAGCACAGCAAAATTCCATTACATTCCTATATCACAGTTTGGTTAGTTGTTCTTCAATTGATAGGCATCTACATTATTTCCACTAAATTCCTTATTTCTCTGGACAACACCAAAAATTTTTTAGTCACTTGGGTCAGGTGACTTGGAATCATTCTCAACTATTCATTCTTATTCACCCTCCTCCATAACTGCATGTTTTGTTAATTCACTTTTCTATGGTTTCTTACATCTGTCCCTTTTCTCTGCTCACAATACAATTGTTTTAGTTTAAGGATTCATGATTCGGCAAGTTGCACTAACTTCCTATTGGTTTCCCTCTTGCAAATCTCACTTCACTCTAATCCTTCATCCCATAGCTGTCAAGTTGAAATTTTGAAGATGTGAGTCTCCTACTCAAGAATCTTCAATGTCTCCGCATATAAAATAAAATATAAGCTTTACTGTGATAGCGAAAGCCCTTTGAAACCTGTTATTTTTCCAGGATTTGATTTCATTTCATCTTCTCCCCTAATACTATATTCTCTGTGCTCCAGCCAAATAATCTGTTATTCCCCATATATAACATTCTAATTCCTATGTTTGTACCTTTTCTAAGGCTGTTCCCCATTCTTGGAATATTCTTCCTTCTCTTCTTCTTGTCCTGGAATCTCTATCTCCTTTCAATTCTCAGTTGAAGTGGCCTCAAGATAAAATTGAAGGCTTAGATTCAGGAAGACCTGAATTCAAATCCTGCCTCAGATACTTAACAACTCTGTGAACTTGTGCAAGGGAAGGAAAGGGAAGTAGAGAAGATAGAGAGCATGGTGGAGAGTATAAGAATATATGTGTATAAGAATAATGTGATAGAAATAAGTAATCTAGACAACAGCAAGCATTAGAAAAATCTGGAACTAATTGAAGGACCAGACCCAAAAGACTAGTCATAAATGATATTAACACACCTCTACTCGCTGTTTCATGTTAAAATGCTACATGCTATTACATTATGACATTAATCATCATCTATTTTCCAAATCCTTAGCACTAATATTTCCTGGGACTCTATACTGAGCCCCCTTCTCAGCTGAATTTCTAATTACTTCATGGAATTATTAAATGGGTGCAGGCATGCTTAATTCTTTGGGTACTTGATGGGAAAGACTATGATGGTAGTAGGGAGTAATGTTTTAATCACACTTTAAAAAGGAACGGAGAGTATAGGGACAAATTACACAAAAAAAGTACAGAGAAACACCATGGGAATGGGGATGAGAGCAGGGTAGAAGAGGAAAAAAAAGATAGAATGCGGAAGAGAATAGAAATGGTAAGAGTCCACAGAGAGTCACAACCATAGATTAGAGTTGGAAGCACTGGGTAGCACAGAACCTTAGGATGTGGAAGTGTACTCAAGGGAAAGAAATTTTGGGTCTCATTTTTATAGGGTTTTGGTGGGGGGCATTCTAGCTCTTATCCATGACATCTGGGGGTTACTTCATTAAAAACTTCATCTTAAAGTTAACAGCAATACTTTATTTAATGCTTGTTCAACAACATATAATCTCAAACTTATCAGTAATATTTGGTGTTCTGCATAGTTTTATTGCAGATGTCTGAAGTTTATCTGAGGTTTACAGATCATGATAGTGAGCAGGTCCAAAAGACCCTGACAGCAAAGCCTCGCTGGAGTCCCCTGATTTAGCACGTAGCCTCAGGATGATTTTTTAAAGTTAAATTATGATAAAGTCTGACAAGTAACCATTATGCTTTTTTTTGATCTATGGAATAGTTAGTAAATCACTTCTGGGTTCCTCTGTATAATTTACTTCTTGCTATTAATACTTACTATTAATACTTACTACTTGAAATTTGCTTATTGAATATTATTGTCCTAAAAGAAATGATGAGCAGGATGATATCAGAAAAAACCTGGAAAATCCTTCATGAGCTCAAAATAAAATGTACTATGTACATAGTAATAGCAAAGTTGTGGGATGATTAGCTGTGAATAACTTTGCTATTCTCAGCAATACAATGATCCAAGACTACTCTAGGGGACTTATAATGAAAAATTCTATCCATACCCAGAGAAATGTATCTGAATACAGATTGAGCCATATTTTTTATTTACTTTCTTTTTTTCTTGAGGATTTTCTTGGGGGGATTTGCAACATGATTTTTGTGGAAATGTTTTGCAAAACTTCACATGAGCCTTCTCAGTGGGGGATATAGAGAAGAAGGGGAGCATCTGGAACTCAAACTTTTAAAAACAAAGTAAAAATTGTTTTACAAATAACTGGGGAAAGAAAATAAATAAATAAACAAATAGATGTGTATTTGTATGTGTGTGTGTGTATATACACACACACATACACATTCATTATATATATACATATATGCATATATATATATATAAATATAAATGTGCTTACTATATAACTAGAAAGAGCAGCAGTCAAGGTGACCAAAATAAGAAACAATTTCAACATTTCATTATTCTTTATACTCTCTCCCTTGGTGAGTAAAAAAAAAAGCTCTACTACAATGTGTCCAAATATTATCTAAATACATAAAACTTCCAAATCTATACAAAACATCCCAAAACTTTTAGTACAGTTTTAAGCCTAACATGGCTAGAACTCTTTGTTCTAGCCAAACTGCACTTTTTAAAATATATATAAAGCTTTTTATTTACAAAACATATGAGTGATTTTTCAACATTGACCTTTGCAAAAACTTTTTTTTCCCAAGCTTTTCCCCTCCTTCCCCCCACCCCCACTCCTAGATGACAGGTAATCTAATACATGCTAAATAGGATAAATTATATGACAAATACAATACATGTATACATATCTATACAGTTTTCTTACTGCACAAGAAACATCAGATCTAGAAAGAGAAGAAGAAAAAAACAACCTAAGAAGGAAAACAAAATGCATGGAAATATTCACAGAAAGCGTTAAAATGCTGTGTTGTGGTTCGCACTCAGTTCCCACAGGCCTCTCTCTGGATGTATATGACTATCTTCATCGCTGAACAATAGGAACTGGTTTGAATCACCTCATTGTTGAAGAGAACCATGTCCATCAGAATTGATCATCGTATAGTCTTGTTGCTGTGTATAATGTTCTCCTGGTTCTGCTGATTTCACTCAGCATCAGTTCATGCAAGTCTCTCCAGGCTTCTCTGAAATCCTCCTGTTGGTCGTTTCTTACAGAACGATAATATTCCATAACATTCGTATACCATAATTTATTCAGCCATTCTCCAATTGATGGGCATCCTTTCAATTTCCAGTTTCTTGCCACTACAAAAAGGGCTGCCACAAACATTTTTGCACATGTGGGTCCCTTTCCCTCCTTTAAAATCTCTTTGGGATATAGGCCCAGTAGAAACACTGCTGGGTCAAAGGGTATGCACAGTTTGATAACTTTTTGAGCATAGCTCCAAATTGCTCTGCAGAATGGTTGGATCCGTTCACAGTTCCACCAACAATGTATCAGTGTCCCAGTTTTCCCACATCCCCTCCAACAGTTATCATTATCATTTCCTGTCATTTTAGCCAATCTGACAGGTGTGTAGTGGTACCTCAGAGTTGTCTTAATTTGCATTTCTCTGATCAATAGTGACTTGGAGCACCTTTTCATGTGACCAGAAATAGTTTCAATTTCTTCGTCTGAAAATTGTTCATATCTTTTGACCATTTATCCATTGGAGAATGGCTTGAATTCTTATATATTTGAGTCAATTCTCGATATATTTTAGAAATGAGGCCTTTATCAGAACCTTTGGATGTAAAAATATTTTCCCAGTTTACTGTTACCCTTCTAATCTTGTCTGCATTCATTTTGTTTGTACAAAAACTTTTTAACTTGATATAGTCAAACTTATCTATTTTGTGATTAATGATGACCTCTAGTTCTTCTTTGGTCACAAATTCCTTCCCCCTCCACAGGTCTGAGAGGTAAACCATCCTACATTGTTCTAATTTGTTTATAATATCATTCTTTATGCCTAGATCATGAATCCATTTTGACCTTATCTTGGTATATGGTGTTAGGTGTGAGTCAATGCCTAATTTCTTCCATACTAGTTTCCAATTATCCCAGCAGTTTTTGTCAAATAGTGAGTTTTTATCCCAAAAACTGGGGTCTTTGGGTTTATCAAACACTGGATTACTATTGTCATTGAGTATTTTGTCCTGTGAACCTAACCTATTCCACTGATCCACTACTCTATTTCTTATCCAGTACCAAATGGTTTTGGTGACCACTGCTTTATAATATAGTTTTAGATCTGGTGCAGCTAGGCCACCCTCATTTGCATTTTTTTTCATTAATTCCCTTGAAATTCTTGACCTTTTGTTTTTCCAGATGAATTTTGTTGTTATTTTTTCTAGTTCAGTTAAATAATCTCTTCGGAGTTTGATTGGTATAGCACTAAATAGATAGATTAGTTTAGGTAGTATTGCCATCTTTATTATATTCGCTCGACCTATCCAAGAGCACTTGATGTTTTTCCAATTGCAAACTGCACTTCTAAATATTTTGCAAGATACACACTTCATATCTGGGCTAGTGCATTTGCTTAGGTCATCCTCGATAAGTTTGGAATACATTCACTCTTTATGTCTATCTCTCATGATCTTTGTCATCCTTCAAGGCTCAGTTCAGGTGCCACCTTCTCCATGAAGCCTTCCTTGATCTGCTGGTTGTTAATGATCTCTTCTAAGTCATATCATCTTGTATAATACTATGTATACATGCCACATTCTCCCCAACCCTAGTAGAATGTAAACTAAACAGGAAGGATTATTTTGGCTTTATATTCATCTTCCCAACCCTTTATATAATAACTGGTACATAGGTTTGTTGATCTTAATTGATCTGAATTGTTGAATGAATGTTGAATGAACCTGGGAATGTATGCAACAGAAGCATGTAGTCCTTATTAAATAAATGATGGAAAGGGAGGGAAGAGAGAAGGAGAAAATAAAATATGTCAATAGTAATTGTATATACTCAGAGTGAATAGGGGACAACATGAAAAGAAGGAAGAACCTCAAACTAGGGTCCTTGCAGTCAGTTCCATGTTTGGAATGCGAGCATAAGGAAAAGATCATCTGGGCCTCCAGCTTCAGATGAGGTTACATTTACTATCAATCTGTTTAAACTCTTATCTCCATTTCCTCATCCATAAAATGGGGATAAGGATAGCACCTACTTTAACCCTAATTGCCTTGCCAAAAAAAAAATGTCTAAGTCCATAGAATCTATTTATCCACAATGCCATAATCTTAGTTCAGAAATTAACCCCTTCTTTCTTACACTACTATAATAGCCTCCTAATTGGTTTCCCTGACTTTGTTCTTTGTCACTCCAGTGCATCCTGCACAGGTTTCCAGAATTTTATTCCTTATTCAGAAGTCTCTGATCACACCATTTTTCTACTCAAACATCCATTGACAAAATGAAGCCCACATTCTTGATCCTGGAATTCAAGAACCTCTTCTCTCATATTTGGTCCCAACTTCCTGTTCTAGCTTTATTTCAAAATCTAATTAACTGGTCTATTTGTCATTTTAAAAGACTCACAAGAGCAGCTAGGTGGCACAGTGGATAGAGCACTAGCACTGAAGTCAGGAGGAGCCTAAAGTTCAAATCTGATTCTCAGACACTTAACATTTCCTAGCTGTGTGACCCTGGGTAAGTCACTTAACCCCAATTGCCTCAGCAAAAAGAAAAAAAAAGACATTTCCCACTTCTACACCTATATTTATGTTTCTCTTCACTTAAAATGGCCTCTTTATTTCAAATCTATACTTCCTTCAAAGCCCACTTCTAGGTCACCTTCTCCAAAAACCTTTTATTGGTCCTCCCAATGGAATTTATTTCTTCCTTCTTTGTACCCTCATTGCATTTTGTAGATCTCCCACACTTCATTTTACAGAGACATGTGTGTATATTGTATCTCTATTTCTGAACTCCTTGAAGACAGAAATGAGATGTTCATTTCTCTATCCTCTTCCTCAGAAATTTGCCAACTATCTGACACTATGCAAGTCATTTAGTCTCCATCTATATGTTTTCTCAACCAAAAAAGGGGTAATAATAACACATCTTCCAGAGGTATTGTGAGGATAAGATGAAATATCTGTAAAGCATTTTGCAAACATTAAGAGGCCATTAAATATAATGTATATATATTTATATAGGCTATATATAATTATTGATGTTGTTGTTATCCCTTTCAGCACTTGGTATGGGGTCTTGTATATAGTAACCAATTAATAAAGTTTTATTTAGTGAAAAGATGGTTGTGAGAATGAATATATGTTAGATGGATAGATGAATGAATGGTTAGAAGAGATGGATAGAAATAATGTATGCATGTTCAACAATAATTCTACATAGTTGTGAATAAATTGATCTTTTTAAATAACTGAATTGCCATCTACCATAGAATTATATGAGTTGGACTCTAAATCTGCTCTTTTCCATATTTCATCTCTCATCTATATTCTTCTAAAACAAAAAAAAATTGAAAGAAATTTACATCTCTCCCTATTCAAAATCACATAATAATGTTAAAATATCTGTACAGATTTTCTTTTTCTTTTCTTTATTTTTTTTACATTACACTTATTTTTGAGTCTCCTTCCAGTAAATCATACTTTATAGTAAAGATTTTCATTATTTTGTGAACGTAGGACCTTTCTTTTGTCTTTAACCTCCTTGGGGAATAAATGCCTAGCAAAGGAGATTCCTGGGAAAAGGTTTGATTTTCAAAAGACTTTTTTAGATGTAATGATTAGATCAATTATCAAGAAAGGATACCATAGAATTTCCTGATAAGGTATATTTGTCATTTTAAAAAACAGATCCTGTTCTCTCCTTCCCTCTCTCCCCTTCATGCCAGCTTGGGAAAGAATCTTTTTCTGCCTCTTTTCAGCAGCAATGAATGGCTGTTGATTTGGATGTAGAAGACCTTATCACAGTCTAGTTCTGCCATTTGAATAATCACTTCAACTTTGTGAGCCTCAGTTTCTTTAACCATGAAATATAATAATACATGTACTACATACCTGTAGGGCTGTTGTTGGGATTAAATGAGACAAT
The DNA here is from genome assembly GCA_023553655.1 of Myrmecobius fasciatus. Lineage (NCBI taxonomy): Eukaryota > Metazoa > Chordata > Mammalia > Dasyuromorphia > Myrmecobiidae > Myrmecobius > Myrmecobius fasciatus. The sequence continues at coordinate 64,453 of JAJPUD010001269.1, read as the reverse complement.
TTAATAGGATGTTCATATTGTTGTTAGCATCTATTTTTATCTCAAACAATATTATCAGAAAGAAATATGATAAAATCTTCAAATCCAGTATTGACTTTCTTAATTAATCTATGGACATTAAGTCTTCCTAGAATGTCCACCCTGTGACTAGTGGCTTTTTGCTTAGTGTGGAATGACCCATGGACTGGGTGGAGTTTCCTGAAGACTTCCCTTGGACAAACTGTTCTGTATCTTGTTAATAATAATTAGATACAATTATTTGGTTGAATACTTGGCCCCCAGTTCATTCATCCATCACAGGCCAGAGGCAGAGTCGAGGACCCAAAGGACCAATTTTTAAATGACTTCATAGCCCATTTTGTGATCTACTGCCAGCAAAGAGGCTGTCTGAACCCTGTCTGTCCATGTGAGTTAGATTTTTGTCCTGATGAAGCAAAAACGGCTGCTCAAAAACTGCACACCATTTGCTCTTGCTTGTTTTTCAAATTCTTATTTCTGCTTGGTCACAATCCTTGGAGATCCAAGCATCACTCAGCTATCTGCCTCATTCAGTAGGTCTCACTTGGCTCCAAGCACGTGCATGGGACATGTGCAAAGGGTGGGTCTTAGAGTATGCAGCTTTTGAGATCATACACAGTACATCAAAATAAATGATCACATAAGTTAAAGAGTAGGATCTGCCCTACTCTCTTATATCTCACCCTGTTTTCCAACATAATTTACTTTCTTGGTTTTTTTTATTTTTAGTTTGTTTGGACCTATGATTTCATCCATAGGTCCATAGGACCATAAGGTCACAGATTTAAAGCTGAAAGATAACTTGGAGGCCATCTAGTCCAAACCCTTTTTTTTTTCAGATGATGAAATGAAGATCCAGAGAGGTCAAGTAACTTGTTCAAGATTACATAGGTAACTGATGAAGACAGAATAGTAACTCAAGTGTTCTAACTCCAAAGCCCTTAGAATTATTTTCATTATATAAATGCCTCTTTTGTACTCTAAAGAACTCCAAGTATAGAAACTCATTGAACCAATGTAGGTCTGCCGTTCATTTTCCAGAAATGTTAAGACGTTATGTAATTTACTGATGGTCACATAGATGGAATATGTTAGAAATGGAAATGAACCTAGGTTTTCCTTATTTAAAGACCTGGTCTCAGGGGATAAAGCACCAGCCCTGAAGTCAGGAAGACCTGAGTTCAAATCTGGCCTCAGATGCTTCACAGTTCCTGGCTATGTGACCCTGGGCAAGTCACTTAACCCCAATTGTTTCAACAAAAAATGAATAAAGACCTGTCCTCTCTGCCACGTTGCCTCTCTTCAAGAATATCTATATATCTATATCTATGTCTATAGATATAGATATATAAATATATATCTATGTACATATAATCTCTCACACACACACACATATATATATGCACATTTCTCTACTCTGTTGATCTTTCTCCAGTCTCAGTCTCATAGAATGCTCCCTTAGCCAGCATGCAGAAGATGCCCATGACTTTCTCATATTCAACATGTTGAAAAGTGTCTAGCAGTAGAGTTGAGATTTTTTTGAATTATCCCTGCTGTCTCACCAAGTGCCCCAGTATGGATGTGTGAAGGCTGATCATGCTTAGGGATTAATTTTTTGACCAGGAATTGATCTGGAGAATGGATTATGTAGGGGAAGAACTGGAGGTTGTGAGACTAATTTAGAGGCTATTATACTGATCTAGGTGAGAGATGATGAGGATCTAAACTAGAATTTATTATTCTACACTATTAGAAAAATATCTTAACTATTCAAAAAAACCTCCTACAAAATATTAGTGATATCTTCCTCACCCCTCTACAATCCCTAAGGATATAGGATACTTATATATAACATACATACTGACTTTGATTTTTTTTCTCCAGAGGTCCAAATTGAGAGAGGGTAATTGCTCTTTTAGGGAATAATTTGCTTTACATACATTTACTTATTTATGTAAATACTGTGTCCTCCAATAGAATATAAGCTCCTTGGATGCAATTGTTTTTCATTTTGTCTTTGTATACTCAATGACAGGTATGGTGCTTTGCAGTTTAGTAGGTACTTATAAATCCTCATTTGAATGACTGACTGAAGTGCATTAGTAGTAAACTAAAGACCCTAATTACCAAACTGACCACTGAACTTAATGGTGTATATGGAGTCCAAGACAAGTTCTTTGAGTAAGATAAAGGCTGATAGCTCAGAAAGTGTTAGGAGGGGTTAATAATGTCCCTATTTATTGGCTATCCTGCTCATCAAGGATTTCTCAACTACACATATTTCCTAGCACATATAAAGCCAGCTGAAGTAGTTCCAGCACTTAGACTAACAGTCTCAGTTGGAAAGAAGTTGAGATTTCTCGTCCAATGCCTACTTGAGTAGGAAACCCTTATAAGAATCACATAGTGCATAAACACGTTATTCCCTTCTGCTACAGCAGGCTAGTATTATAGATTTAAAGTTAGAAGAAACTACTGCAGTCATCTTGCTTAACTCCCTCATTTTCCAGTTGAGAAGTTAAGTGACTTGCCAAGGTTACAAAGAGGCAAAATTTTAATACAAGTCCTCTGACTCCAAAAATTACTATACCAATTTGGTCCCAAATCTATTTACCTCATGCATGTAATGCTTTTTAGTCAAAAATGTTCTGGTAAATATTGAACAATTGGAAAAATTGTTTAATTTTAAGTTTAGTCTCTTCATTATTAACATTGACTTCATCATTTTCTTAAGTCTAGAAATCTTTTTTTTTTCTTGGGGGGGGGAGACATTGGTGGCTAAATGACTTGCCCAGCATCACACAATTACTATATCTGAAGCCACTCAGCTCCTCCTGACTCCAGAGCAGGTGCTCTATCCATCTAGTATCCATAGCTCTATCCACCTTGCTGCCCCTTAAAATTAGAAATCAATAGCACAATTACATTTTGATTTGTAGCATTTGTCAGTCTCTAAGGTTTATATGCTCACAATGAAAATTTAACAATCAATTCTCCGGAACCAGATGGAGTCAGCTTCAGGACATCCTTGTTAAGAGTTTTTAGATATGGGAATCCTTGGGTTGGAGCTTATTGTCAGTCACAATCACATAATTTGGTAGAAAGGCATTTGATAGAAAAGATTTAGGTGAGTGGCAATGCTTTAACTTGGCTCCACTTATGGGGTTTTAGTCCTTGCTTTCTCTCTTTTTTTTCATTTGCAATAGAGACTCCAATCAACTAGATCTGAGGGAAAATCAAGCTATTGGAGACTCATACAATCCTGTAGAAATACTTTAGCAAAGCCCCCTTGAAAAAGGTTTAAAAGCTTGTTTCAGAGTCCTTGCCCTTGATAGCAGATTGAATATCTGTAGATTCTATGCATCTAGCTAGCTGTTTGGGCAAAACCAAAACCAAAAGTCTTTTTAAGGGAGCAAAAGCTGATGGCATCCAAGGTTTGGGGATGATAGATCTCATTCTCTTTATGGAAAAAAATGTTTCTTGGGAATTTCCACAGTCTGAGACAAGGGAAGTATGTAAAGAAAATTACTGCTTAAAGAGACTTCTTCCCTAAAAAGAGCTGAAGCTTAAGATGAGTTTTAAGTTAAAAGAGCTCATTATTACTCTTACGGGAAAGATGCAGTTCTTCAGATGAAGACCCTAGCTGAAGCCAGAAACTAGCAGCAGAGAAGTTGCCACGAATACTGTACAGAACCCAGAGTTCTATTACATCCATTCTTTTAACACTCTTATGGAAAGGGCAGAGCAGGAGTCATCAGAAGTCATCATCCCTATTTTGCAGATGAGACATCTGGGGAAAATTAAGTACCCATGGTCTCACAGGGAGCCAGTGGCAGAACCAGGAGTAAGACTTGTCTCTTTCCTTCCAATCTACTCTCCTTCACATGAGAACCCATGGTACTCTTATGCAATATGATCGTTTGGCTCCCATTATCTGATAACTCTATGCTACCCAAAGCTGCAGGGTTTTAAGACAAAATTTGGGAGGGAGTCCTAAGAAGTTCTCTCACCCACTTTGGAAAAGCTCAGCCAGGGTGTGGTGAGTTGCTCCTGAAGCCTGTGGATCCCCAGGGGTGGGGAGGAGGGTTCCTCATTCAGTCCCCCTCCCTGGAGTCCACAGCCAGAAACTATGTATGGCCAGGCAGCTGTAGGGAGGATCATTAAAACTAACGCCCAAGTGTTTCCCTGAAATTCATCGCCACAAGTCACTGCAAAACAACTTTAACCCTGCAGTCCAAAAAAGTCAGTGTGTTGAGAAAACAAAAGTGTTTAAATCCACAAGAATTTGGGGTCTCTACAGTCTCTAGCTAAGATGAATTAGATTTTAAACACCATGAATACATTTTTTTTGCTTTTAATGGTATTTTATTTTTCCAAACACATGAAAAGAGTTTTCAGCATTCATCTTCACAAAACTTTGTGTTCCAAATTTTTCTCTCTTTTCTCCTCTCTCTTCTCTCCCTAAGACAGCAATCAACATAGATTAAATATGCACAATTCTTCTAAACATATTTCCATATTTGTCACAAAGCAAAAAAAAAATTAGATCAAAAGGGGAAAATGTAAAAAAAGAAAAAAACCAAGCAAACAAATAGCAGCTTTTTGTTGCTGTTGTTAAAAAAATGAAAATAATATGTGTTGATCCTCATTTAATATCTATAGTTCTCTGGATGCAGATGGCACTTTCCAACACAAAGCTATTGGAATTTTCTTGAACAACCTCACTGTTGAAAAAAGCCAAGGCCATCACAGTTGATCATCATATAATTTTGTTACTGTGTACAATGTTCTCTTGGTTTTGCTCACTTCACTTAGCATCAGTTCATGTAAGTCTTTCCAGGCTTTTCCGAAGTTAGCCTGCTCATCAATTCTTATAAAACAATAACACTCCATTATTCATATATCAGAGCTTATTCAGCCATTCCCCAAATGATGGATATTCACTCAATTTCCAGTTACTTACCAATACAAAAAGGGTTGCTATAAACATGTGAGTCTTTTCCCTCTTTTATGATCTCTTTGGGATACAGACCAGTAATGACATTGCTGGATCAAAGGGTGTATATACAGTTTCATTGCCCTTTGTGCATAGTTCCAATTGCTCTCCAGAATGGTTACATCAGTTCACAACTCCACTAACAATGTATTCCTGTTCCAGTTTTCCCACATCCCTTCCAACATTTATCATTATTTTTTCTTGTCATCTTAGTCATTTTAAGGAGTATGAAGTGGTACCTGAAAGTTGTTTTAATTTGCATTTCTTTAACCAACAGTGATAGATAATATTTTTTTCATATAACTAGAAATGGCTTTAATTTCTTGGCTTGAAAATTGTCTTCAACCTCAACTTCCATGCCTATTTTTCAAAGTTCAAGTTGGACCTTCTTTTTGAAAGGCTAATTAACTAACCCCTCTACATTCTTATTCCAACCTTCTTTCCAGCAACCTCCTCCTTTCCAAGAGTTCTGCCTGTTGTCCAAATGGATTACTTATTGATTGTTCTGATTTACTTAGTGGGGCAGTGTTGGGGTAATGGATAGAGTTCTGGTCTTAGAGGTAGAAAGACTTATGACTGACTCCTCATATAGTCACTTATTAACTGTATGACCATACAACTATAAGCAAAACACTAAGTTCACAACTCCACCAACAATGCATCAGTGTCTCCATAAAACCATTTTTTAAAAAAAGGAATTTTTATTGATAGCTATTATTTTGATATAACCTGTATTTTGCTTTTTTGACTCTTTTTAATGAGAGGAATCCCAACAAAGAATGAAAAAGAGGGAAGAAAACAGTTTAGCAAAACTAATCAACATATCAAAAAAGTCTATATTCCATGCCCTAGGTTCCCCATTTCTTCAAAGATAAGAGAGGTTTTTATTCATGTATCTCTTCTTTGGGACCAAGCTTGTCCTTAAAATTTTGAGGCATTCAGTTTCAATAGTTTTGTTGCTGCTCTTTCCATTTACATTGTTGAAGTTATTTTATATACACTTTTCCTTGTTCTGTTTACTTATATTAATAGATAACATTTGCATAGTACTTTAAAGCTTACAAAATGCTTTACAAATATCATCTCACTTTATCCTCACAATAATCCTGGCAGGTAAATGTATTGTTATTCCCATTTTACAGATGAGGGAACTGAGACTAAGTGGGATTAAGTGACTTGGTTAGAATCACCCTGCTAGTAAGTATCTGAGGCAAGATTCAAACCCAGATCTTCCTGATTCTCTCTGTGTGTCTCCTAGCTGGTTATTTCAATTTTCATTACTTTATATTAATCTTTTGATTTTTTTCTGTGTAATACTGTGGAACTTTTACAAGGAATATTTACTTCAAATAGTATAATAAAAAATACAAATTTATTCTTCCCATAGGAGGTATAATCCTCCTCCTAGTTTGCACCACACAATCTCAGGGGAGGGGAAGGGGATTAGGTTCTAGGCTTTCTCAGTTACTATAGAACACAGTTACACTTCAGACCTGACTCCTAGGCATTCTGACTTCTCTAGTTTCCACGACACATGGGTTAATGGACACTACTCCATCTGCAATCTTGGCTCTAAAGTCATCATTGCTTGAGTTACCATTCCTCACTGGGCACCTGAAACTGAAAACAAACAACACAAAAAAGAAACAAATAATCCTAGATCCATTTCTGAGAGCTAAAGTAAAATAGGGAGAGTAGGAAAAAGATTTTCTTTTCATCTGTCACTGGTTCAGTTCATGACATCCAGACTGCGATGAAAAAGCAAACTATAGCTGAAAGATGGCAGAAAAAAGTGAAAACAAAAAAGGGCAAACAGCTCAATCTGACCAGTTTTGATGATGCAGGCAGCCAATTAAAGGAGGTTATCCACCCACCATGGCAGGGGATGCCATGGTTAGGTTACATGTTACACAAACTAGGAATGCTCAAAACATGTCCAGTCCAGGTTAGATCTCTATTCATCTTATTCATTGCTTCTTATAGAACAGTAATATTTCATTATTTTTTCTTGAAAGTATTTTATTTTTCTAGTTACATGTAAAGACAGTTTTCAATGTTTATTTTTGTAAGATTTTGAGTTCCAATTTTTCTTCTCTCTCTTCCTTACTTCCCTCTTCCCAAGACAGCAAGCAACCTAATTAGATTATACATGTACAATCATTTAACATATTTCCACGTGTGAAAGAAAAATCAGAACAAAAGGGGAAAAGTCACAAGAAAGAAAAAATAAACAAAAAAGGTGAAAATAGTATACTTCGATCCATGTTCAGTCTCCATAGTTCTCTCTCTGAACGTTGATGACATTTTCTATCTCAAGTTTTATTGGCATTGTCTTGGATCACTGTACTGGTGAAAAGAGCTAAGTCTACCATAGTTGATCATCAAACAGTCTTGCTGTTACCGTGTACATTGTTCTGCTGAACAATTTTCTCAGCATCGGTTCATATAAGTTTTTCCAGGGTTTCCTGAAATCATCCTGTTCACCATTTCTTATAGAACAATAAATACTCCATTATGTTCATATGTCATAACTTATTTAGCCATTCTTCAATCATCAAATTTGTTTCCACTTCTTTGCTACTACAAAAGCAATCATGAATTCTAATTCTTTTGCCCAGTACAACAACTAACTTGGATTGTTCTCTGCATCCTTAGATCTTCCCAGAAGATTGTTAATTATGACTAAGTTCCCATTCTATACTATAGTTTCAATAACTGATTAGGTAGTATGAGTCTCTATTTTACTTCCTATGCCTGAGACCCTGTAAATCTTAGATTCTAACTATAGGTGTCAATGACCTCTAACTACACCTATTAGACTTCTGTAGTCAATGGGATAGACTGGCTAAGTTGGTCAAATGCAAAGAAAGAAGTCAATCTGTAGCAGGAAGAATAAGTTCTCATTGATCCAAACTCCCTTCCCTAGAAACTATTTTACCCAGACACTCTTGCTTAAGCCCAGTGACTCCAGTGTCAAATTGCCCTTCTTCAGGGGGCTAAATCCTTCCACCTCTATTCATTGGTCATCCTACAATCCTACAACAATTTCAAAGTTTCATTCATAACCTGTGACCTGAAGGTGACTGCCCTTGCAGATTCCCTGGGATGCTGTAGGGCTATAGGATCAGGAGATGGTGAAAGAGTGATAGAACCCCATAGAAGTTATCAACCTATAGTACACTGAAGCCCCAAAGAAAATCAGTATGGCAAAGTACAAAAGGTACTGGACCTACAGGAAAAAGTCATGGTTTTAAATTACAACTCACCTGTATGATCTGGGTCAATTACTTAACCCTTTTGACCTTATTTCTTCCTCTGCAAAGTGTAAGGGTTAGACTAAGTGATCCCTAAGCTTCTTGAAAGTCTAACTCTTGTGATTCACAATCATCATAACAAGAAGTTCTTGTGTTTATTCAACATTTTCAGAGGTTGCCTCTACCTATCCAAGTTAAAAACATTTTCAGATTCATTGAATAATCTGAGCTATCTGGAGTTTAGAGGCTCAATTTTGGAATCTTCATTATTCTCAGGAGCACAACATTTAGTTCTGGACTCATTGTGTCAAGGATATGTCTACATTAGACTGCAACATGGTTGATATAATCTAATTTCAGGCATAAAACTTAGAATTATGAAGTCAGAGAATAAAACAGCTTGGAATACAGGAAAGAGCACTGAGTTTGGAATTAGAGACCATGAGTTCCAGTCCTGGTTCAGTGGGATTTTAGCCAATCACTTAATTCCTGTGGATATAATTCTTTCCATGTACAAAATGAGGGGATTGAATTAGGGGATCTCCACAGTTTCTCTTATTCCCCATGATTTTGGGATTATAGGAATTCTTGAGCAGGAAGGGACCTTGGAGGTGATCCTCTTTATTTTTCCTGTAACTTAGCAATCTCCCCTACAGCTTCTCTCACAAGGGAACCACACATCCTCTGCTTGAACGTTTTCAGCAACATGAAGTTCTCAACCTCATCAGACAGTCTGATCTGTTATTGGACAATCTAGTTAGAATTTTCTTTAATACCTAACTTCTCTGGGCCTCAGTATCCTCCTCTGCAAAATGGAGCTTGTAGGGCCTACTTTATCTCTGTCTTCCTCAAGGATTACATGAGAGGAAGGGTGAAAAAGAATTTTGCAAATAGCAAGTTCTGGAATGATTACAAAACACACTGCCCTCCTCTTGATAAAAAAGTGATAGACTCTAAAGATGAATTTCTGCATATATCTCAGATAACATTATTGTATTACTTTAGTTTGCCGAACTGTTTTTCTTTGTTATAGAGATGGGTTCTTTGGGGAGGGGAAGGATTTATTGAGAATTGATTATGGAGGACACAGTGAATGGAGCACCTACCCTAGAGACAGGAGAACCTGAGTTCAAATCTGGCCTCAGACAATACTTATTAGCTGTGTGACCCTGGGCAAGTCATTTAATCCTAATTTCCTCCTCCTCCCCCTGAAAAATTGACTATGGAACAAAATAAATAAAATGATTAGAAAGTTCTGCACATATGTCTAAAGGAATCATTGCCAGCAGAGATAGATCCACAGGGGAAATGACTTCCATGTGAAAAGTAAAGTGCCACTGGGAATGCTGAAATATTTTCAAATCACAATTGTCCAGTTGATTTTCATGATTTTTTTTCATAGCTGGTTCCAAATTAGAATATGCATTGTCATGTACTGAAAATCAATATCCAAATTTAGGGACCTAAGTCAGGATAAGATGTATGTCTTCTAAACCTATCATGAGAGCAATTCCATCACTGTCACCATCATCTTCACAGTTACAATTGTGAAGTTTTCATCTGGTAGATATCAGTCTGGGATCTGAACTCAGCACTTACAAGAAAGACTAGCTGGTCATATTGCCTATCTTTACAAAATATGTCAAATATGTGTCAAAGCTTTAACAATCTTCTCCCTAAGTTTCTTAGTATTTATCTATATTTATTATGTGGCTACTCTGAGTTACTGGCATACTTTATTGCTTTTCACCCTATTGCACATTGAAGATAATGCTTAAAAAATGAGGGGCAGCTAGATGGTGCAGTGGATAGGGCACCAGCCCTGAAGTCAGGAGGACCTGAGTTCAAATCTGGTCTCAGACACTTAACATTCCCTAGCTGTGTGACCCTGGGCAAGTCACTTAACCCCAATTGCCAAAGCAAAAAAACAAAAAACAAAAAAACCCACAAAAAACCAAATTGAAGGTTTGTGGCAATCTTATGTGACATAAACTTGTTAAACAAGTCTATTGCATTATTTTTCTACCAGCATGCATTCACATTGTGTCTCTGTCACATTTGGTAATTCAAATGTTTTCATTACTGTTACATCTGATGTAATGTATGATCATTGATGTTCACTGTTATTATTGTAATTATTTTGGAGTCTCACAAATTGCTCCCATACAAGACAGATAACTTAATTGATAAATATTGTGTGTGTTTTAACTGCTCACCAACTGGCCTTTCTAATCTCTTTCTTCTTGGATATCCCTGTTCCCTGAAACAGGAAAATATTGAAATTAGGCCTGTTAATAACTCTATAATTGCCTCTATCTATCCAAGTTAAAAAAATTTAATAGATATGGCAAACTTCATTTTTGTTTTATTTTGAGAACTAGACTTAAATATCTCTAAAGTATGCCTGTATATGAGTTATTTAGGCTCATTATGGCTAGAGAACTAGCACTAAAATCAGAAGATCTGAGTTCAAGACTAACCTTTGATATATAGTGGCTATGGAACACTGGCAAGTGATTGAACTTTTCAGGGCCTAAGTAACTCTCTGAGGAAATTAAGTTTCAGAGAAAGTGCTGATCTGTATGGGCAGAGAAAGTTCTTCAGTGGCTTTCCCTATATTGAGGATATCAGGAATCCAGTCTGAGATGATGTGTCAAGGCAATGGGAATACAAAGGTGAAAATAGTTTCTGCCTAAAGGAACTTAAATTCTGTTCTGGGAACATAACAGGTCTATGGAAAAGTCAAATTGTACAAAATAGAGGATGAGGAAGTATCTTTAAAATGGCAGCAGTGGTGAGGTGAAAGGAAAGCTCTTGAGCAGGAGATAACATTTACCTGATCCTTGACAGTAATTATGTCTAAGGCTCAGAGGTGTGGAGGAAGAGCATCACAGGCAAGGTAGAGGGGGATGATCTGCCCAAAGAGAGGAGATGGATTGTTTCCTTTGGGCCAGTTTGATTAGAGTGTAGAGGGTAGGAAGAAGAATACAATGCAGTAAGTGTGGAAGGGTCACCCAGAGTCAGACTGTGAGGATTTTACATGACAAACAGAGAAGACTGTACTTTGTCCTACTGGCAAGAGGGAATCACTGGAGTTTCTTGAGCAGATGAATGAGAGTCAGGCCAGGACTTTAGAAATATCCATTTGACAATTGTATGATGAATGGTTGGAGAGTGGGGAGACCTGTAATTGGGAAGTCACAGCAAAGACTAGAAATCAGGTCTTCAGATTTATTTGTCTAAGGCACTATAAACTATACCCTACTCTGAATAGCTGTTCCCATTAGGTTTCAGGTGTACTCCACCAACTGAGCTATGGCTGTTTAATGAATGCTTGAGTACATGGAACAGAAAGCTTTTATTTCTCAATCAGATTTAATGGGATTCACTGCCGGATGAGAGCATTTCTCTTGTCCCACCCTTAATGGGAAACATCAGAGACAGAGGGAGTCGGGCCTGGCTGCAGCTCCAGGCTCTAATCAAAACCACATGGCTGGGCTGAGGCAAGAAGGTGGAGAGGGTCCGGGCCTGACGGGGAAATGACTTCAGTAAGTCACTAAAGGCGTAAGCTCAGACAAATATATGGGAGTCTGGGGGGGGAGGGGCTCAGAGATCTTTGGACCAGTGTCAGAATAACCTTCATGCTCTTGGAACAGTGGGAGGAATGAAGCATAAACATCCCTAACCTAGGCTCCAAGCTGGGAGCAGGCTGGGAAGGAGAGCAGTACTAATAGAATGAGCTCACCAAGGGACTGGGCTACTGCAATTGGACTGGCTCCCCCTCACACTAGGCAGTGAAATAGAGTTCACCAGAAACTGGACAGATAAGCAGAAAAAACCCACATTTGTATTCTAACCAGAGCCTAATGTCACTGTCATGGGATAACCATGTAGCTCTTGATACGAGAATTAGATAAGCTACAGAAGTTCATTAGGTGGCTGATGCTCTGAAGTGGATGGGAGGCATCATTAGGGAATCATTGCATTAAGATCATCCTCTCTCTCACTGCTCACCCTCTATATGTCAGGATCTCAAGGGATTCCTGATGTCCTCATATGAAACACAACTTCTTGGAATTCTAATCTTGAGCAATCTCTGTTGAAATCTTTGCAAAAATCTTCCATAAAGGACGAATCTACTGTGCTAGAGTCCTTTCCCTTGTGGCTACCAGGAAAACATATTTTTAAAAAAGCCTAATTGTAAGAAACCATACAGGGAAAATCTTTGAGAAATATAAAATGAAGATGACTTGAAATTGTCAACCTTTTCCCCATGCCCAATTCCACTGAATAGAAAGAACTCAAATGGACCTTAGAGGTCATCTAACACAATTCTTTCATTTTACTGATGGGGAAATTGAGGCCCAGAGAAATGAAATGACACCCCAAATCATTCATTCAACAAAGATTTTGTTAAATACAAACAGCTAAGTACAAAGACAAAACCCAAAACAATCTATGCCAGAAAAAAAAAAAGATGCTTCCTCCCTTCTACCGGGAGGAAATAATGTATACACTGATATAGAGAGGTATCAAGGCAATGTAGAAATCTAGATAACTGGGATTAAGGTCCACCTGTCACATATATATTCCTGGGCAAATCATTTAACCTTTAAGTGTCTTTAGGATTACAAGTTGCAGAGCAGTTGCTGCTCTGCATTGATAGAACAGGGTTCCCTATCTGGATGGAAATGCCCTCCTTGGGCACACTGATTGCCTCATAGCACTTCTTGGGAGGTATTTTTTCAGCCTTTTGTTTTACTGTTATCAGCCCAAGATATTTCCTCATGCTGAAGTTATGTTATTGCACTGGGGACAAGCTGAATGGGTCTAAGGTGCTATGGGAGCATAGGGAAAAAGTTTGTAATGTGCCTGAGTGGGGCTGGGGTAGTGGAGGGAGAGGAAGAAACACTAATCACCCTCTGAAAATCCCTGAAGGTGAGTCATAGTAATGGGGCAGAGGCAATCTCTTCCCCATCTCTTCCCCAAACTCCAGGGGCCTGGGTCTAGGAGGAAACCTGGTAGCACTGATGTATACAGATGTTGCTATGTGACATCATGATTCATTATTGAGATGGGACACCAGGAAGGCAACCATTTCTTCAGAAAGCAGTTCTGTAACTCATTCTATGAGCGTGATGTTGCTAAGGAAACTGTCAGGGTCCATTACTGATTAAATAGAGCCTGACAGAAGTTATATAAAGTAATGGTATAGAGCTGAGATTCTTAAACTTTTTCAACTCAGGCTCCCTTTTCACCTGGCTAATTTTTACATGACTCTGGGTAGACAGGTATATAAAATTGGTATACAAATCAAACATTTACTGGTAATCATAATTTCTCAACCACCACATTCAATTACAAGACCTCATATAGAGTCACAAACCAAAGTTTAATAAGCTGAGGATAGCATGACAAGCTTGGATTTAGAGATACCTAGGTTCCAATTCTACTTCATATACTTTCTAACTATGTGATCCTGAGCAAATCACTTAATTTCTCTGGACTTTAGTTTCCTCAGAGGTTTGGATTCAATGACCTTCCCTTCCACATCTATGTTTCTATGATATTAAGTCTGCCAGTCCTGAAAACAATTGACCTGTTATGACATAGTCTATTTAAAGGAAGGTACACTTAACCTCACTGACTTTACTGGAGGTAAGCAAGAGAGCATAGGAGAGGTTAGGATAGAAAAGGGGTAAGAAAATCAAGGAAAACATTACAGCAACATTCACTCTCTTCATGTTGAGGTAGAAGCTGACACCTAAAATTAAGCAGTCCCCCAAAATGTTTTTTAATTAAATAGCCCACCTATCCCCAACTGTGTTTAAGACCTATGCCTTCAAAGCTGTAGGGGGAAGAGCAGAGAGTGAATACAATTAGAGATATCACCAGACCACTGCAAGTTGGCCTTTGGAGAAGCTATTTCCAGCTACTTGATACATGGTTATACTAAGATGTCACCAAGTCACAAGCACTGTTCCGCGGGTGAGACACCTGAATCCATTTTCATAATGTGCATATAAACAATTAAGAAATCAGGGAAACTCAGATTTTAGGGGGAATGGGAGGTGGGGGGAATTTTGCTCAGTGGATTCTGATAAATTTACTGACTTTTGATGTGCCAAGCAAGGGGATGCCAATTAGCCAGAAAACTGGACACTGCAAGGTCATAAACACAGAAGATTGTAGATATGGACATTCCAGGAAAGGGATAGGACAAAAGGGAGTGAGTAGCAAGCAGGAAGAGGGAGAATGGTGAGGGCATAGATTACTTTTTGAATGGGAAAAGTGAATGCCTTCAAGAACAACTGTTTTTTCTTTTGGTTTTGTTTTCTGTCCTACAACATGACCATTCAAGCTCTGTTTTTTTCAGGATAATTAATTTTTTAACTTTTTATGTTCAAAATATATGCATAGATAGTTTTTAACATGCACCCTTGTAAAACTTTGTATTCCAAATTTTTTCTCCTTCCCTTTTCCCTACCTCCTCCCTTTTATTGAAAGTAATCCAATATATATTAAACATGTACAATTCTTCTATACATATTTCCACAATTATCATGCTGCGCAAGAAAAATCAGATCAAAAAGGAAAGAAAATGAGAAAGAAAACAAAAAGCAAGCAAACGACAACAAAAAAGGTGGAAATACTATGTTGTGATCTACATTCAGTTCCACAGTCCTCTCCCTGTATGCAGATGGCTTTCTCCATCACCAGTCTTGGAATTGACCTGAATCACCTCATTGTTGAAAAGACCCAAGTCCATCACATCACATAATCTTGTTGCCGTGTACAATGTTCTTTTGGTTCTACTCAGCTCACTTAATATCAGTTCATGTAAGTCTCTCCAGGCCTTCCTGAAATCATTCTGTTGCTAGAACAATAATATTCCATAACATTCATATACCATAACTTATTCAGCCATTCTCTAACTGATGGGCATCCATTCAGTTTCCAGGTCTTTGCCACTACTTAAAGGACAGCTACAAATATTTTTACACATGTGGGTCCTTTTCCCTTTTTTATGATCATTTTGGGATATAGGTCCAGTAAAGATGCTAATGGATCAAAGGGTATGCACAGTTTGACAACACTTTGGGCATAGTTCCATATTACTCCGGGATAATTAATTTTAAGAAGAAGAAAAATTGTTTCTCTCTAATTAGAAAAGAACAACCAGTGCTTCAATTCAATTTGACTCAACAAGCCTCTCTTAAGGGCCTACTATGTACAAGCACATATCATATGCTAGGAGCTGTACTATAGGTCTATAATTCTTCCCAGTTTCTGTGTTTAAGGGAAAAGAAAAACTCTGAAGAAAAAGGAGCTAAAATTTGTGTGAATTTACTTCAACAGCACACCATAGAAGATAGCCTGTGATTGCCTAAGCTTGAAAGTTCCTGTAACTCCAGATTAAAGAAGTTATAAGGGCCTTTGATGCTAAACTGGCAAGAAGCCCAGAGGCACATATATATCCAGAGGGTTTTTAATTCCAAACATAAGATTCAGAAAAATTATAAAGAAATACTCTACTTAAATTTTGTTGGGGAAAATCCAAAGTTAGCTTAAGAATTGACTGATAGCAATTAGAGATTAGTAAGGCATCTTCTGTGACCCATGAGTTCATATGTACAAATCTTGGCTCACACAACTCTAATACCCTTTTCACTGAATCTGATAAATTCACTAAGGCCACTCATATAGGTTAAAAGAATTCCTTCATTCTGGTCATGGGCAATCATGAGGTAATGTCTCCCAGGCCTGATGCTATGCCCAAGTGACTGTCTCAGAGCTAGTATCTTGAGCTGTGTCATGATATTATGAAACAAGCACACCAGTAGCTTAAAGTCAGCTTAGTAGTCAAAGCTATGAGGACTATGAGCATGTTTGGCCAAGATTTTGATTCTATCTAGATTGGACCAGGACACTGGGCTGCAATTATTATTGGTGAATATGTTTTTCTCCTCAGCTTCTGTTCTAAGGTATCCAACCTTAATTCTGGGAGTTTCAAGTGAGGACAAATTTTCTATGGTGGATTAAGTTATCTAACTTCCTGACAGAATTTGGGACAAAGAATGACAGGTGATGAGGGTAGGAAACCACAAGGATTGTGATTGCTTCCTTTGCCACTGGGTGTGCTTTGGAGGAAGAGTAGAATCACCCTTTAGTCATATTGTAAAAAACCTTGTTCATTTTGTGGCTGTGGCTCTTTGGAGTATGATTCATGAAGTGTGCATGAGATTACAGTCCCATCTTCCCAGAATTGACAAAGGTTCAAATTTATATAAAGCGTCATGTCTTACAATGTTTTCCTTACTTTATTACACAAATATTATCACTCACATTTTACTCATATGTGCTGGCAAATGTTTAACAACTAGCTCTGGGGACAAGTTTGAAAAAGTGTTCCTATGACACACTTTAAAGTTTAATCTGCAGAAGTAACATTTCTCCATCACTTTCTTATGTCTACACAATCAACAAAACAATAAATAAAGTCCTGATTTGTTGAGTTTGCTGATTTCCCAGCCATAAATGCTCCTATTGAAAATCTAGCGCTTGGCTCTGGAAGACAATTTGAGCCGGCTCCAATACACCTCTTAGATGTGGAAGAACCAAGGCTCAGAGAAGTGTGATTTGAATCCAGATCTCCTGATCCTTGCCTCAAAGTTGAATGACCTATTCACAACATGATACCACTTGATATGATCAGTTAAGAGCTTTCATTATCTGTTGCCATGGTTGATCAAGCCTGTACTAGACCAATACCAAAATAAAGGATGTAGATCCCTTTAGGAGGACAATTCCTGCAGAAATGGACTGGCAGGAGGAATCTAAGCTTCCCTGGTCCCCTGTAAAATCACTGAGATTAACAGATCTGATAAGGAGACAAAGAAGAAATAAGGTTCTCCTAGAGTGTGACCATTTGGGGGTACAAGTAGAATATTAGATTCTGGGGAAAAGATGTAATTGATAATTAAACCATTCCCCATTTCTATAGTATCTCACTATTTACAAAAATCAATCAATCAACAGCCTTTAAGTTAGATATTTTAACTTTAAGTTTCTCATCATTCCATCTTTTTAAAACATTTCCCTATTTATCATGCTGCACAAAAAATATCAGATCAAAAAGGAAAAAAATGAGAAAAAAGCAAGCAAACAACAACAAAAAATGTGAAAATACTACATTTGGTCCCCATAGTCCTCTCTCTGGATGCAAATGGTTCCCTCTATAACAAGTCTATTAGAATTGGCCTGAATCACCTCATTGTTGAAAAGAGTCACATCCATCACAGTTGATCATCACATAATCTTGTGGTTACTGTGTACAATGTTCTTTTGGTTCTATTCACTTCACTTAGCATCAGTTTATGTAAATCTCTCCAGACCTTTCTGAAATCATTCTACTGATTGTTTCTTATAACATAGTAATATTCCATTACATTCATATACCATAACTTATTCAGCCATTCTCCAACTGATAGATATCCACTCAGTTTCCAGTTTCTTGCCACTACAAAAAGGGCTGCCACAAACATTTTTGTACATGTGTGTCTTTTTCCCTTTTTTATGATCTCTTTGGGAAACAGACCCATTAAGAGACACTGCTGGATCAAAGAGTATGAACAGTTTGATAGTCCTTTGGGCATAGTTCCATATTATTCTCCAGAATTTGCCATTTCATATCAGTTCTCCAAAGTGTACTTGGGCTTTTCATGCCAGGAGAAAGCCTTAATACAATGGTTATAATAGAAGAGGAGTTCTCAAAATGTGGTCCAGGCTTTTGATGAAAAAATGCTATCCACCTCCATAGAAAGAAGTGATGGAGTCTGAAAGCAGATCAAAGCATACTTTTTTCCCCTTAAAAAGCTTTCTTTATTTTTCTTACTTTTTTGATCTGTGTTTTCTTTGAAAACATGACTAATATGGAGATAAAGTATGAAGTTCCATGAAATCTTTCAGGGGAAAGAGCCCTGATTCTGATTATGTTTTGCATGACTGAATATGTGTAACTTATACAAAATTGCTTACCTTCTCAATGAGGGAAGAAGGAAGAGGAGAGAATTTGGAACTCAAGTTTTAAAAAAAAAAAACTAGGAAAAATAAATTTAAAAAATAAGTGTAGTCCAGTTGAAAATTGTCTTTGTGTGTAATTGTAAAAATAAAAACTATTAAATTTAAAAAGTGTGGTCCAGGGATTCCTGGGTGGGGAAGGGGGGAATCTTGAGACACTTTCAGGGGGTCCAAAATTATTTTCTTAATAATATTAAGATGTTTTAATTTCTAATATGCTAAATGTCAATAGATATAGCCAAGAATAGGCTGATAAATGTTTAACCATATCTTGAAAACACAAGATATACACAGAACATACTTTTAAACTTTATATATGTGTGTGTGTGTGTGTGTATAATTAACATTTTCTTCATCTTTCTTAAGTCTAAATCAACAGGACAATAAATCAAGCCTTAAGTCCAAGGTTTATGCCTTGGAATATACTCTGAAAATTTAACAATCACAACCACCAGTAAGCACTGACTCCAGTATACCCCTGGATATAACCACATAAACAAAAGCTCTTTGAGAGTCTTAATAATTTTTAAGAGAGTAAAGGGATCTGAGACCAAAAAGTTTGAGAACCACTGCAATAGACTATTAGTCTTATAGGATTTTTAAGCAAGAGGATAATATAAGACTGAGAAGACCCACATCATGGTGTTGGTCTAGTAATGTAAGCTAGGAAGAGAAGTGTAAATACAGTGATGATACAGAGGTGGGAATATAGACAGTTTGGGCTATGTGGCTTTGTAGTCCACTATAAAACTAATTAGCAGCTCCTTTTTTGATCATGCTTTATAGTTTAGAAATATTTTTAACACAAAAACCCTTTGAAATAAATAGTGCAAGTATTACTATTTCTGTTTTATGGATGAAAAAAAAAAGATGCTCAGAGAGAGGTACTTACTCTAAGGTCATGGGCCTAGGAAGGGGGTATCAACATGAAACCATTCTACCCAGGATCACAGAATTAAGTTTTGGAAGAAACCTTAGAAATCAGATGTGGACACTGATGAGGAAATTGAAGGCCCAAGAAGATGAAGTGATTTTTCAGATGTGAACCACACAGGAAATGCAGAGCTAGAACCCCAGCCCCAAAGACTCAAAGATGTAAGAGACTAGGCCCATGAAGTTCAATCTGTACTTTACAGGTACTTCCTGGAAGGAGGTGGGCCTCAAAGTCTGATCTTTAAATAGAGACATACCTGTTCGTTGATAGTCCTCTGTAAAGCAGTTAAACCAATTTAAGAAAATAAACATGTTTTTAAGGACAGGAACAAAAAAGAAACAGAATAACAAGCCATAAAGATCATGTCCTCATCTTGGGAAAGCAAGTGCACCTATCTGAGATGGAAGACAAATATAATAATTGTAGTTTGGACTTACTCATTCTTGCATCATCATGAACAGCCAGAGAGATCTCCTAATAAAGAGAATAGCTACTCACCAAGATGATTCAGGATCAAATATTTGGCTCTCCCAAATACTCAGAGGAAGCAGATGCACCAGGCTCTCTGTCCAAACCTCAGGATTTTCACTGATGGTTTAAAGCCAGTGCTCTGTCCTGATCAGACTATATCTAGAGTTCATGTTCAATTTTGGGTGCCATATTTTTGGAAAAAAATTGACAAATTAGAGAATGTTTACAGTAAGGCAATCAGGCTAGTGAGAAGACTAGGGACCAGGCCATGAGAGAATCTATTGAAATGTTCAAAAGGGAAATGAGGTGCTTTTTGAGGGGAGTGCACTCCCTATCACCGGAGATCCTTCAGGAAAAGCTGGATAATCACTTGTCAGGAAAATAGAAAGAATTTCTGTTCAAGTTCAGGTAGGACCAGAGGAATGGTTTTCATACTTATTACTTGTGTAACCTGGAGTGTTAGATGAGGTGGCCTCTAACGTACCTTCCATCTTTAAATTTGTGATTCTATGATCCAGTCTTCTGATCTTCAGAGTCATAGACTGAGTCTCCCAGAGGACAAATATTCCAAATTCAAGATAGTTTATAGGTTTTCATTTCTAAAACGAAACTTCCCAACCCCCACTAGTGAATTTATTTTTATTTTTGTCAATAGGAGAATACAAATAACTCAAAGTAAAGACATTTACTAAAATGGCATAATATAAATAGTAGTTAACAGATTCCTTACATAAATATACAGTGCCAGCGTACACATATATGTAAACACTACGTACACTAGTATAGAGTACTATAGAATACATAGAGTACAAACATAAGAATACACAAGGCTAAGAAAATGTACACACTTAGCATTGAGGTATACAAATATCTTTTCTCTTTGCATGATGAATTCATGCTTCTTTTCCTACAAACAGGCTCTTGGCTGAATAGGTTGTTCTTCTGGAATTCCTGTCCCTATCCCTCTCCAATGTTTACCGGATAATTTTCTGAACTTACTCTCTGGATCAAGATGGTGTCACCTCTTGGGAGAGTTGCTCTATTGCAATATGCTGTTGCTGATAGCCAGGGGTGGGGAGTAATGGTGGATGGAATATGTAGGAGAGAGTAATCTCTTCCCAGGCACAGTTGTCCTGGAAGAAATACAAGAAAAAAGGCAAAAAAGTGAATACCTCTCAAGAGCTGGTACCTTTTTTCCATATCTGGTCCTTTTGATTGTTTGGGATGATTCTTTCCTTGAGTTTGTCAAGGAGAACTTGTTTATTCTTTTAGCCAGGCAATGGCTAGAGCTTTATAATTCCTTCAGAATGATTAAGGAACTTCTTCACACTTGCTATGAGATTAGAGAAGGAATATGTTTCTTTTACACTAGCCCACCAAAATCTGAAAGAGGTGAATCATTTACAAAGTGAAAATGGCCCACTCCCAGTTTTATGCTCTTTTCAAGATGTGAATGTAATTACCCCAAATCTGAAAGGGAAAAAACCTTAGTACCTTATTATTTCTGTTACTTGCCTCTAACATCCTGTAATTTTGTCAAATAAGCTGGGGGGAAATCCATTGATTAGGATTTCCCTGATGAACCCAAATCTCCTACAAAATTAACTGTTGATATTCTTCACATATGGTCTTTGGATAACAATCAAAGAGTTGGCACAATACTCAAGGAACTAAGCCATATCCATAGTCACATTCTTGGTATAAATGAAACCAGAAGACATAAAGAATTAGTGAAATTGCACATACATTGCTGTCTTAAAGAGGCAATAAAGGCAAGAATAACATCATTTCATTGATCATCTTGGCTTGCAGTGCTCATTGTGAGTATAGAGAGATAAAGATGAAAATAATTTCAATTCAATCACAGACCTCTAATGCAGATTATGAAGAAACTGACAATCTTTTCCAAAACAACCTTTAACTTGAGACTTGATAACTTTAATGTAGGCAAAATGGAAGATGGTTTTAAGTTGTTTTAAAAAAAATGAAAGATGCTAAATTTTTATATACTTCTCAAAAGACTTCTATACATCATGAGGCACTTTGGCAGGGTGGTGAGAGGTGCAATAGGTGCAAAACACCTGAGAATAATGCAGTAGTTAGGTTGTAAACTCAAGAACACTATTGTCCCAATGATTTTATGTGGTTGAATATCATGGTGGAATAGCATTATCTCAGAAGAATCATAGAATCACAAGATCATAGATTTAAAGTTGGAAGGTAATTCAGAGGTCATCTAGTCCAATCATTTCATTTTATACGTGAGAAAACTAAGATCCCGAGAGGTTAAGTGATTCTCAAGGTCACATAGGTGGTAAGTAGAAAAAACGAAATTTGAATCCAAGTCCTCTTTCTC
>JAJPUD010001269.1:18315-42334 GCA_023553655.1 Myrmecobius fasciatus | reverse complement strand
GAAAGATGACAGATGGTCACCCAAGTGTTACACTGGACCTTAGATCATAGAGTCATAGGATCATAAGTTTAGAATTGCAAGAGGACCTTAAAGGTTATCTAGCCTCCCTCTTTTCCCCATCATGCAAATGAGGGAACTGAAGCTTAATAAAGTTAAGCGACTTTCACAAATTCACAGAAGTAAAAAGTAGCAAGCTTACTGAAAATAGATCCATGGTCATATGCATCAGCTTTCAGTACCCTAGAATGTAGTTTATAGGGGGCTGGTGGCTTAAACTTGTTGCCAAATTGAATTGAGATATTAAAAGAAGCAAAGGAAAGTTATGTGGTTTTTGTGTGGATTTTATTAAAATATTCATGGGAAAAATGGATGAGAACAGCACAGGATGAGCAGTGAAAGGGTTGTGATCTGCATCACTGAAGGAAGTTATTGCTGTTCATCCTTTTCTAAGAGGACCAATGACAGCATCATGATGTCTTGATTTTTGAGTGAGTTGGATTTTAGTGATGCAGAATTGTGCAAAGTTGTCAGCCTTGCTCTCGCTTCCTAAATCATGGAAGTGCAGGGACAGGATGAAAGTCACAAAGACTGGCTGCAGCCCAAGATGCAATATATGATCATCTTCCACGTGTGACCAAGCTCTAAGCACTCCACAGAGCCTGCTTTAGCTGCCTTCATGCCTGTTGGAACAAGTTGTTCTTATTCACCCATTGTTCCAGGAAAGGAGACTTCACATGCTTGGGGTAGACATCCCTCTAACTTGCCAATGGGTTTGAGGCCTGTCAATCATCCTCAGATGGGTTTAGTCCATCTCTCCAAGCAGTTTTACAGGGTGTGATCACTGTACATGCTACAACTTCTTGGTGCCACAGGTGAGAGTTGGGTGAAGGTGAACGCCAAACATGGATGAGGATTCCTGAAAAGATCTTGACAAGTTATTTCATTCCACCCCAGAGGTGCAAATCCTCCCCGAACACCTTACCCATACATTCCATTCAAGGAAGTAACAAATTCTCAGGTATACCTAATTATCAAATGTAAAGTCATATACTTGGATTCAAAAAACAAAAAACAAAAATGGAATTACAACATAAGAAAGACTATCTAAATAACAATTTGTATGGGAAAGACAGAGAAAGGAGGTATTAATAGACTGAAACTCATTATGATTCAGTATGAGTCAATGTGACAATGAGGCATTAGAAGATGAAATATAATTTGACTAAATTAATAAAAGCAAACATTGAAGCCAGAATAAGGAAGATGATGGTTCCATTATATTCTGCTTCTAGTTCTACACATCTGAAGTGTTATCCTCATTTCTAAGCATATTTTATTTTAAATAGTATTTTTTCAATTCCATGTAAAGACAGTTTAACAGTCATTAAGTTTTTTTGAGCTCCAGATTTTCTCCTTCCTTCCCTTCTTTTGTCCCTCCCTAAAAAGTAAGAATTTTAAGTGAGTTACATACATATATATGTGTGCAAGGCATTATATTTTGTAAAGGACACTGATGAACTCAATAGTGTCCAGAAAAAGATGATCATATCAGCAAGAGGCATTTGAAACCATGTCATACAGAAAAGTAAGTAACTGGTTGTCTTTAGGCTGGGGAATAGAAGTGTTAGATGAGAAAAGATCACTGTTTTCAAGTATATGCACTGATGCCGCATGGAAATGGAATTTGATTCCTTTTGCTTGACCCTGGAGGATATAATAAACACTGATGAATGGTGGTCATGGCAACAGATTTTGGCTCAACACAGAGTTCTAAATGTTCTAACTATTAAATCTATCCAAAAGTGGAATAAGATGCCCTAGGAGGGATTGAGTTCCCTATTTCCAGAGATGTTCAAATTGAGGTTATATATTCACCTATTGGAAATTTTGTAGGGAAGATTCTTGCATGGGTATTAGATGACTCATTGAATTGATTTTTGGTGTCTTTCAATATAAAGATGTTCACAGAAACTGCGGAATTTAATAAAGGGTAAAACTAACTCCTTGGCCATTGAAACTATGCATTCACTATTAATCAGAGCCTTTGAGGGAGCACCTACCCCACATTCTTACACAATGAGCTCCAAGGGATGGCCTTGGAATTGGGGAAAAGAGGTAATTGGGAACCTAGTCTCCTACTCTCAAACGCTTAGCTGGAGGAATGAGGTTGGCAAGTATAGGAAGGAGTGAGGAGAAAATGAAGAAAATAAGCAAAACAAGCCTATAGGGGGCTATGAAGAGTAGTGTGATATTACTAATCCTATGGATCATATATCCTATAGATCATGACTGAATGAATGAAATATTTAGTGCAAAGCACTCTGCTAAGAACTGGGAATATATACAGAAAAAGTATGACTCCTATTTTCAAAGGCTCCCTATCACTGCCCCAACAATGTCATTCTAGAACTAGTTTCCCTCCTCCACCATTCCTCACCAGGGGGATGCCCAGGGGCAGTGTCTTCCAGAGAGGAGAGGAAAGAACAGAGAAAGACTTTCCTGGTTGCCCATTCATCCAGAGTTGGTGAATGAGAACAACTTTTCTTTTCTTTTTTTTAAATAGCATTTTATTTTTCTAAATATATGCAAAGATAGTTTTCAATGTTTACTTGTGCAAAACCTTGTGTTCTAAATTTTTCTCCTCCCCCCACCTCTCTCCTACACATCAAGCAATCAGATGTAGGTTAAATATGTGCAATTCTTCTAAACATATTTCCATATTCATTATGTTGTGCAAGAAAAATCAGATCAAAAGAAAAAAAACACGAGGAAAAAACAAGAAAAGCAAACAACAAAAAGGTGAAAATACTATGCTTTGATCCACATTCATAGTTCTCTCTCTGGATGCAGATGGCTCTTTCCATCACAAGTTTATTGAAATTGCCTTGAATCACTTCATTCTTGACAAGAGCCAAGCCCATTACTATTTATCATCACACAATCTTGTTGTTGCTCTACATAATGGAAAATAACTTTTCTAATAGGGAAGGGGGGTAGTGAACATAGAGGCAAGGTTTCAGCTGTAAATCAGATGGGAAAATCTCATGGTCTTTAAGGTGCAACAACAATGTAGATGTTAATGCTTCTTATTTAATATCCTTTCCACCGATCAAGCATCATTTTCTGATGTTGAACTATAAGATAGTGACAAGGACCTTGGTAACAAGAATGGTTTTTTTTGGTCTTCAGTAGCTCTGGCTGTAGCACCTATGGAGCAGTTGCAGGCAGCATCTTCTTAGGATTTGCTTCCCAAGATGATGACTGAGGGCACCAAGACAGATATATTGCTATTTCCAAAACTCTTATTTGAATTCAGGCTCTTGGACTGTCTCCACCGAGTTCTGAAAGGAAATGGTGGTCAAGGTGAATGTGGTGCTTTGACTTGCTTGTCTCTCCTACTTCTCCTACTCCTGCTTCAACTAGATTGGCTTGCGCTACCCTTTGTGTGATTAGCTGGATTCTCCTCAGTTGTTTCCTGGCTGTATGATGAATGGCTATAAACACTGGGCTGAAAGCAGCATAAGTGATCTGTGGAAGGGCAGGGGCAGCAGAAAGGGAAAGCACTGTCTTTCTCAGAGCTCCTGAGCCTATTTGATTATTGGTGGCAACTGGTCAGCAGTTGTCATTGGTCCGACGAAGAAGGTAAATCCTCCTGCTTCCATAATGATTTAGTGGATGGCTTAGAAACTGGTCGGGTAGCTTGGGGCACAAGACAGGGAAATCACTATATATATACATATATATAATATAGGAGATATCTCATAGGCCATTTAATCCAATCTTCTTGTTTAACAGATAAGGAAACTAAGGCCCAATAAGATTATGTGATTTGCTCAAAGTCACACAGGTACTAAGTCTCAGAAGTGGGATTTGAATCCAGATCTTTTGACTCCAGAACTATACTTTACATTGTACCAAATGGTCTTCCATCCTGGACCTTAAAGAACACTACAGTTTCTTCAGCTGAAGGGCAGGTAAGGGAAGTGACAGAGTAAAGAGAATGATTTGGTAGGAATAATCAGGAAGGGATGTTGGGTGGCTGTTGGGAGTGGGGGTGGAGGGAGCCTGCAGGCAAGGAAAGCAGGGGGGAGATCTGGGAAGAGGCCTTGGAAGAAAGATATCGACCAGCATCTACCCCTTGCTTGGAGAACAGAGTTCCTGGCATCTGTGGCCCATTAGGTTTCCAAGTCCATGGAGAACTACTGTTCTTTCAGAACATTTTGTTTCTGTTTCCAGGATCACCCCCTGGAAGGCCATCTTCTTTTTCTGAGCTCAGAAGCTGATGTCTTACAACCTCCCATCACCAACGCCCCTTACCCTGGACGAATGGGCAGCTAGGAGTCTCTCTTCCTCCTTTCCTCCCCTCTCCAGGAGACACCCTGTCCCTGGGCATCCCCACAGGGAAAGGCGGGGTGTGGGGCATAAAAACCAGTGTGAGAGCAACATCGTAGGAGCAGTGACAGAGAGCCACAGGCTACGTGAACAGGATGAGGGGGGCAGGAAACTGAGGGACAGGCAGCTAAATGAGAGAGGAACTGAGGATGCTTTGGTTCAGTCAGTCAAGAAGGCTGAAACAGAGGTTTGCTCTATTCTGCCAGTCCCCACTAGCGCTTCCCTCGCTAACTCTGGTGTGGTCTGTACACATTTAAACATAAGAGATCCACACATGTTTATGCATAGATAGAAGTACAGCTAAATCTCCCATTCAGTGCAGGGATCTTCTCTACATCATCCCAAAGCAGGGCAGGCAGCTTCAAATACTTCCAGGACTTTCAGGCTCCCAGGGCAGCCCAGTAACCCATTCCACTTTCAGCCAACTCAATTGTTAAGAAATTAATCCTTATAAATCCTCCCCTTGCTTCTCTTTCCCCTCCTCACCTTGGTCTTAGTTGTACCTTCTGAAGCCAAAATCCTACTGCAATTTAATTTAAGCTTATTTCCTCTTGTTTGCTGCCTTTGTGAACATGTTGAACATGGTGTGGAAGACATGAGTATCTTCATACTCTTTTTCAGTCTCTTAGTGTCTGTAAGACCCTGAATAAATCACAACTAACCTGAGCTACATTTTCCTTATTGAAAAATTAAGGAATTAAAGGAATTAGAATAGGTAATGAGGAAACCAAATTATCACTCTTTGCAGATGACATGATGATATACGTAGAGAACCCTAAAGACTCAACTAAAAAACTACTAGAAACAATTCACAACTTTAGCAAAGTTGCAGGACACAAAATAAATCCACATAAATCATCAGCATTTTTATATATTACCAATAAAGTTCAGCAGCAAGAGATACAAAAAGAAATTCCATTCAAAATAACTGTTGATAGTATAAAATATTTGGGAATTTATCTGCCAAGAGATAGTCAGGAACTATATGAACTAAACTACAAAACACTTTCCACACAAATCAAATCAGACCTAGTCAATTGGAAAAACTTAAAATGCTCATGGGTAGGACGAGCGAATATAATAAAAATGACAATACTACCCAAACTAATTTACTTATTTAGTGCCATACCAATCAAACTCCCAAGAAATTATCTTACAGATCTAGAAAAAATAGTAGCAAAGTTCATTTGGAAAAACAAAAGGTCAAGAATTTCAAGGGGATTAATGAAAAAAAAGACTGACGATGGTGGACTTGCTGTACCAGATCTAAAACTATATTATAAAGCAGCAGTCATCAAAACCATTTGGTACTGGCTAAGAAATAGAGCAGTCGATCAGTGGAATAGGATAGAATCACAAGACAAACTAGGCAATAACTATAGCAATTTGGTTTTTGATAAACCCAAAGACCCCAGCTTTTCGGATAAGTATTCACTATTTGACAAAAACTGCTGGGAAAACTGGAAACTAGTGTGGAAGAAATTAGGGCTTGACCCACATCTAACACCACATACCAAGATAAGATCTAAATGGCTTCATGATCTGGATATAAAGAGTGATACTATAAGTAAATTAGAGGAATGTAATATAGTTTACCTCTCAGACCTATGGAGATGGAATAAATTTATGTCCAAAGAAGAACTGGAACTCTTAATTGAAAACCAGATAGATAACTTTGACTATATTAAGTTAAAAAGTTTTTGTACAAACAAAATCAATGCAGACAAGATTAGGAGGGAAGTAATAAATTGGGAAATCATCTTTACATTCAAGGGTTCTGATAAAGGTCTCATCTCTAAAATATATAGAGAATTGTCTCATATTTATAAAAATTCAAGCCATTCTCCAATCAATAAATGGTCAAAGGATATGAACAGACAATTTTCAGAGGATGAAATTAAAACTATTTATAGTCATATGAAAAGGTGCTCCAAATCACTATTGATCAGAGAAATGCAAATCAATACAACCCTGAGGTACCACTTCACACCTGTCAGATTGGCTAAAATGACAGGAAAAGTTAATGATGAATGTTGGAGGGGTTGTGGGAGGGCTGGGACACTGATGCATTGTTGGTGGAGCTGTGAATGGATACAGCCATTCTGGAGAACAATTTGGAGCTATGCTCAAAAAGTTATCAAACTGTGCATACCCTTTGACCCAGCAGCATTTCTATTGGGCTTATATCCCAAAGAAATCATAAAGGAAGGAAAAGGCCCCACATGTGCAAAAATGTTTGTGGCAGCCCTCTTTGTAGTGGCTAGAAACTGGAAATTGAATAGATGCCCTTCAATTGGAGAATGGCTGAATAAATTATGGTGCCATCTAGGGGAGGGGTGGGGAAGTTGGGGGGAAAAATTTGTAACGGAAAGCTATGTAAGGGTTATTGTTGAAGAATTACCCACACATATGTTATGCAAATAAAATAAAATTTAAAAAAAAAGAAAAATTAAGGAGTTGGACACAATTATCTCCAGAGTTCCTCTATTTCTAAATCTATGACCCTAAGAACTGCATGGCATTCCCTGTTTAAAACCTCTCCACATCCTCATGATCAGCTCCTTCCCAGGAAGCTTATTTTTCTCTTATTTCTATTATTTTCTTAGTTCTCATTCATGTTTGACTCTTCATGATCATGTCTGGGGGTTTTCTTGGCAAAGGTACTGGAGTGCTTTGCCATTTTTCTCCTCTAGCTCATTTTACAGATGAGGAAAACTGTGTGACTTGACCAGGGTCACACAGCTAGTACATGTCTGAGGCCTGACTCCAAGCACAGCACTCTGTTTACTGTGCCACCCTAGCTGTCCATTTGTTTTCTATATCTTATTAAAAATTATTGGTATCTTTGGCTTTTATATTGTTTTGTTTTCAATTATGTTTTGACTCCCTAGTCAAAGAGCCATCCCTCTCCAGCAATGAATAAAAAAAGAGGGACAAAAGCATCTCATCAAAATTAACTAATGCATCAACTGAGTCTAATAGTATATATAATGTTGTCTCCCACTCTTACAAAAGAGGGAAAGAGATGTGTTTTCTCATCTCTTGGCCATTATGATCACATAACATTCAGCCTTTTATTGCTATTCTTTCCATTTAGGTTGTTTTAACTGAGATACATATTGTTGTCTTGGTTCGGCAGCAATTCACATATATCTTCCCTTCTTTCTCTCTATTCTTCACATTCATCCTTTCTTATAGCTTAGCAATATTCCATTACATTCATGTAATGCACAAGTTGTTTGGCCATTCCCCAATCCACAGGCATCTACTTTGTTTATAAGTCTTTATCACCATAAAAAAAAGTGTTACCATAAATATTTTGATGTATGTGGAATCTTTCTTTCTGTCTGACTTTTTCAGGGTAAATGCTAACATTGGGATCTATGGGTTGATTGATATACTCATCTTGCTCATTTTCTTAGCATAATTGCAAATTGCTTTCTATATTGATTGTTGTTTGTCCTTTGTTCTTGAAGAGGATCATGACATCAGGGAGGTGATATCATGACAAGCAAGTGAATTGGATTTAAGTGAAGGAGGGCTGTGTGAAGTCATTTGCCTCACTTTCCCCTCCAGAGCCATCCTGAATGACAGGAGATGGTCCTGGATGAAATGGAAAACCTTTTTTGCCCTTTTTAAGCTAAGGTCTTCAATAGGTCTCAGTTTAAGTGAAGCCATACTCATTCAGTGATCAAGGCTAGGTAGCAATTGAGGCAAAGAATCCCCTCTTTCATCTAGTCCAAAAAAAAATCTAAATAAATAAATAAATCTTTCCTCCTTTATAGGGACCATGCTGATTCTCATTGATTGGCCACCAATAAGTCCCATGCCAAACCCCATTTGGTCATTGTTTGGGTCCTGATTGACTCTGGAATGAAAAGAAAGTTCATGTTTGTGGTCTTTTCTTTTAAAGAAAAAAATTAAGTAGTTACAATGTGCCATGCACTGAAATAAGCCCTAAGTACACAAATACAAAAGCAAAGTAGTTCCTAAGTTCAAGTAGCTTATGCTTTTTTTTTAAAAAAAAAAGGTATTTATATCATTTGGTTTTTTTACATTGTTTCCCTCTATATTTCTTTCTCTCTCTCCACTCTCAGAATCATTCCATGGGATAAAGATTTTTTTGGAAAGAAAGAGAAAGGAGAGAAAAATCAGCAAAACTGATCAATATATTTTTAAAGATCTGAAAATATATGGAATATTATACCAGTGTTGACCTATCACCTCTGCGAGTGAATAGAAGTTAGGGGTGAGATGTCTTCTATAAGACCATGCTCATTCTGGGTAATTTTTTCTGTTTTTTCCCTAAAACTTATTCTCCTTTCCACCCTTTGAACCCTTCAGGTTTACTGGCTGTGTGACATGGGAGAAGTCACTTAAACTCCTTGAAGTTCATATTTATCATTGGGAAAATGTGGAGATTGTATTAGATGCTCTAGGAAGTATCTAGTTCAGCCTCCATTCAGTCATCCAAAGGATCTTCCTTTTTTTTGGGGGGGGGAGGGAGGACGCAAAATGCAAGTCATTAGCAATAATAATCCCAAGTAATTCTTTGTTGTCTCTTTTACTGAGAGGGATTCATGTTATTATCAGCCAGAACCAGGAAGCTAATTATTCTGAAGAGAAAAATCATGAAATGCTTTCAATTATTTGAAATTTTGGGTTATCCCTGTCCCTGAGCTCATTTTTTAGTGACCATGACCACACAGGAGCTTAAGCTCTCACAGTCTAGGAGTTTTTTGTTTGTTTGTTTGTTTTCTACATCTGACCTGAGAAAGGTTTCAGTTGTCTCATTGGCTTGCCACCACCAGGGATCTGAAAGGAGATAGAAATTTAAGGACATTCTTCTCATAAAGCAGTGTGGAGTAGTGCAGTACATACTGGACTGTTTCCTACCTTGGGCAACTACCTTCTTAGATCACCTTCTGTTTTCTGGAAAAGAAAATCTATTTTTTGTCAGGGCCTCAGGTATATTGGCTTTGGAAGAGTCAGCACTGATGCTTGTGGTCTTTTGTTTTTCACCATCTCTTTGGCCTTCAACCAAGAAAGCATGTTTTTTCCCTATAGTTCCTTTTCTTCCTGGCATATTTCAGCTCTCCTATAATAATTTCTGGACATAGAATCATAAAACTGAAAGAGACTTTAGAGACTGTTTCTCACTTGCTAAAGGCATAATCAATAATTTATTTACCATCTATCTAATCTAAGATCTTCACTATTGTTCTTTTACACAAAAAAATCAACACATACTAGTGATTAGGTAAAACTAGGGCTGAGGGAAAGCCTCTTCCAGGGAAGAAGAAGGGTAGGATCCAAAATAGAATTCAAAATAAATAAGCATAACTCACAGGCTGAGTTGGATCAAATGCCAAAGTTCTTAGGATGTCAGTATTCAAAGGGATAAGAAAGAAACAAAGAAATTCCAGCAATTGGGCTTAAAAGTTCAAGCCAAGGAGATCTACCCAAGATCAGGGGAAGCCTAAGTGCATGTGCTAATGAGGTAATCATCTGACAAGATCTCCAGCTTCAAAGCAATAGAATGTTCCTTCACCACCCTGCCCTGATCTGACATGGTCATGGACTGGGACTTTTGGTTTCTGTACTCATCCAGCCTTGTTGATGAAGCCATGAATTTAGCAATCACTACTTCCCATAGAGTACCTCTATGAATCTGGAGATCATGACTTGGTGGAATAGCATTGATGGAAAGACTCTACCAGTTCTACGGTACATGTACTACTTGGGGGCTTCCATTCTGACATTCTGTACCCTTGTCAGTTTGCTAAGTGTGGAATCTATCCCAGCTTAGGATACCTTAGACAATGTTTTCTTCCTATCCATTCTCAATTAGTGGCAAAGGGAAAGAATTTGGAGGGACATAAATCAGAGTATAGGGGATCCTGCCATGATGAGAATTGATAAAACAAAGGATTGATTCAGAGTGAAAAGTTATAAGGTAGAAGAGCTCCATCTGGGATATTCTTGTTCATTCATTTCAATCATGACTGACTCTTAGTTTCTTTATTTAGGATTTTCTTGGAAAAGATACTGAAGAGACTTGCCATTGCTTTCTTCAGCTCATTTGACAGATGAGGAAACTGAGGCAAACAGAGTGAAGGCTGGATTTGAACTCAGGTCCTTCTTATTCCAGATCTGGTGCTCTATCTACTGAACCACTTAATTGCTTTTATTTGAGTTATAGCAATGGAAAATATCTCTTTTCAGTTTCTAGGAAGTTATGCTGATGCATACATGATGAAGTAGTGTGGATAGTAGGTGCCAGGTGTATGTGTGGTATGTCAGCCCACACCTAGGTTGTTCTTTGGCGTCTGCCATCTAAAGAGAACCAAAGACTGCCAAGTGATTAATTAAGTAATTATGGATATAGCACATAATTTGGACACCAAGTGTGGCTATATAAATATCACCAGCCCAGTTCTACATCTTAGGATAGCCAGTACTCTTGAATAGACTTTCCCCTCCATAGCTAGTTTTACCCACTTCTTAATAACTTTTTGAAGACCCTCCTAGTTCCAGTTACACAGATGATTGAAAAAGTTTCTTAGAACATGTGATAAACAGATGGAAACCAGTTACAGAACGTGTACTTGATACACACTCAAGTCTCTCCAAGGCATTTCCATTGCACGTCATCAGGACTCCTTGGAATCAGGTTCTTAAGCTTCTCCAGCTTGGGAGTTTGCACCACGGAGTGTGCTGATGCATTCTGGACTTGTGCCAGTCCCTGCTCTACTTAAAAAAAAAAAATCTGTTCTATGAGGAATATTGAAGCATAAAGTTTTTTAGCCAGGGGGAGTCAGAGGAAAACTAAGAAGAGACATGATAGTATTTTAAGGGTTGCCATGGAGTAGAGGAGTTTGATGTTTTTTGGTTTGGCCCCAAAGGGAAGAACTAGAAACAAGAGGTGAAAGGTTGTAAAGGTAAGACTTTGGCTTAACATAAGGAAAATCTTTCAAATGATTAGAGCTATCCAAACATTGAATGGATTACCTTGGAAGGTGGGAGGTTCTCTATTGCTGGAGATCTTCAAGAAGAAGCAAGATGGCCACATCTTGAAGAGGACATACTTCCTTGGGTACTGATTTGATTAAGGGTCTTTCCTGATTGGAAATAACAAGATTCTGTGAAGCCTGTGAGTCCTCATGTTATACGAGGGAATACATGAAAGAAGAAAGAGTTCACAGAGTTTTTCAGGTCTCATTTATACCCAGAGGGCCAGTGGTGGCTTGCTGGGGACCAGCGGGTACAATGTTTGTGTATTTAACACTCAAATTGCCTAAATAGGAAGCTTAGAGTTGAAACTGCTCTTGAAGCAGCACGGGCTATAGGAGATCCTAGTAGCTCTGAGGGTGTGGGAGGGACATGATTGAATCCAGATGAGCAATTTCCTGTAACTGCTAACTCACTGGACTTCCAGACTGTTCAGTGATGGTGCTCAGGCCAGAATCACCTCTTCTTATGTGTCCTTGAACTATATCAGAATATTCCCTAATTTGTGAGTTATGACAAATTCAACCTTTCTAGGAAACCCACTGGGAAAGTAATGCTCCTGTGGGACCTTTAACTTGGAGCTTACATTCCAGCTTCCCTCCACATCCATGTGCCAGTGTCCCTATTTCTTGGTTTTCTTATAACTGACTGTGACCAAATTGTCTGACCATGAATCCTTTGTAGTTTCCTTCCTAATAAATGACTATTACCAAACTGTCTGACCATAAATCCTCTCCATGTTTAACCCTTCATGATCTGAAACCAGACCTAAACTAGTTAATATCCACCCTAACTTAGGCCAGCTCATCTTTTTTTTAATTTTTATTTTTTATTTATTAATACTTTTTATTTGCAAAACTTATGTATGGGTAATTCCTAAACATTAACCCTTACAAAGCTTTCTGTTACAAATTTTCCCCCCTACTCCCCACCCCTCCCCTAGATGGCAGGATGTCCACTACATGATAATTATGTTAGAATACTTAAGAAATCGAATATATATATAGTTATTGCATCGTTTTTTGTGCAGGAGAAATCATATCTACAAGAAAGAATAATCCGATAAAGGAAATACAATGCAAGCAAACCTCAATAGAGAACATGAAAATGTTATGTTGTGGTCTACATTTCACATCCCTCTCTCTGGGTGTATATGGCTTTCTTCACCGAACAATTGGAACTGGTTTGAAGCATTTCATTGTTGAAGAGAGCCATGTCCATCAGAACTGATCGTCATATAGTATTGTTGTTGCCGTGTATAATGATCTCCTGGTTCTGCTCATTTCGCTCAGCATCAGTTCATGCAAGTCTCTCCAGGTCTCTCTGAAATCGTCCTGCTGATCGTTTCTTACAGAGCAATAATATTCCATAACATTCATATACCATAATTTATTCAGCCACTCTCCAATTGATGAGCATCCATTCAGTTTCCAGTTTCTATAGGCCAGCTCATCTTGATGACACTGTCTCCAGGATCAGTCTAATCAGGACACTTATAGCACTATGGGCTATTTTCCACTTCTCCAAAACTCTGCCCTGGGTCCTCTCCCATCCTTTCAGGGCTTAACTTCAGGCCATCTCCTCTGAGAAGTATTCCTTACATACTCCCACTGATACCAGTTTTCTCTGAACCTGGACTCAGAAGGGATAGAAGGAACTGAGGGAAACTTCCAAAAAGAGTCAAGCCTAAATCCAGACCCTAGATAAATAAAGATTTAAGAAGAAATGTGAGAAGGGCCAGGATCCTAGATGAAGGAATAGGCATCTGCAGGATTAAATATTATCTTTTGCCAGAATATCTAAATTACCCTTTAACTAAAAAAAAAAAAAAAAAAACAGTAAAGAACCCCTATTCCATCCAGTCCTATAATTTTATAGATAAGTAAACAGATAGGAAGTTAGTGAGGCAATAGGGATGAATAAATTGCTAAAATTCCAAACTCATTACTTCATGCAGTATACTCGTTTTCCCCCCACCAAGACTTCAAGAAAGAAAGATAAATATATTGACTAAAATATAGCAAAGAATTTATTTCCTGTATTTCTGTGCTTAGTGTGCTGGTGTTGAGTGAAGGAGAGGTCAATTGTGGAGAAGAAGAATGCGACATAGGGTTGGGGAAAAGATATCTAGTATAATACAGCATTACAATGATTGGCTTGGTTTAAGCCTAGGGGCAATATAATGGTGCCTAATCTATGTGGTTCTAGGGAATTACAAATGAATTTTAAATTCAAATGAATTTTAAAGTTGAGTATAATCCCAATTATTCTGAAATTTTCTAATATTAAAAAAAAGATTTGGCTCTTTAACTTAATTTATATATACATACATATGTATATACACACATATAAATTATATATGTATACATTATACATACACAGAGACATATACACGTACACACATGTATACATTCTCTTGTTTAAGGTAGTGCTGGAGACAATATTATTGGGATTGTATAATTTAAGAGAGTTAAGCTGGATATTAATCAACTTTGATCTGATTTTCCAGGTTAATATAGACATAATAACATATATATATATATATATATATATGTGTGTGTGTGTGTACATGTATGCATGTTTGTGTATCTTTATAAAGAGAGAGACTGACAGGCAGACAGAAAGACAAAGACAGAGATCTCTAACCTTTTTGTGCCTGAGACAAAATTCAGGTTGCCAGGCACATTAATCAATGAAGCAGCAGAATACATTACAGTGGCTATGAATAGATGGATACTTGAAGGTGGAAGTTGGAGAAAGAGTCAAACTTTTTTTGAACATCCCTTGGTCTTTGAGTACATGGGTATAACAATGGCATTGACCCAAATTTTCTGTTTTGAAGACATCTGCCGGGTCAATATCCCTCCTCCATTTTAGCCTTTCTCTGACACTGAGTCTACTTTCCCTCCCCACCTCACTGGTTATTCTTGGGTTCCTGTTTCTTTCTGACTCAGCTCTGTATAACCTTATTCTTCTTTCTTTTCTTCTAGGCCCTTTCAATCCCTCTTTAATTCTGAGATAGCACCATCTTTTTATACAAGTTCTCAGAATAAGACAAACTCCCTCACATAATGACTATGATTAATTCAAGGAGGAATACGGGATCTGTTTATACCCAGTTCTAATTTAATTTAATCAAGAAGTTTTCTTTGAGAAAAAATTACCTTTCAGGTTTTTGGCTAAGGGAAGAGCTCATATTAAACAAGGGATAGAAAGTATAAGATAAAAAATATACAAAATTGAGAAGTTTTTTTTTTAACAAATACTGTGTATATCTATATATACACACACACATTTACAGTAAAAATTTGAAGGGAAAAGGGTAACTGGAAAATATCTTTGCAACAAGTCTCAGATATATCCCATATATATAAGACTGTAAGATTCATTAGAACCATTCCTCAAAAAAGAAATAGTCAAAGAATATGAAATAAAAACTTTCCACCAGTCCTGAAGTCAGGAGGACCTGAGTTCAAATCTGGTCTCAGACACTTAACAGTTTCCTGGCTATGTGATCCTGGGTAAGTCACTTAACCCTGATTGCCTCAGGGGAAAAAAAAGAAAAGAAAAGAAAAGAAAAAGAAAAAGAAAAGAAAAAGAAATAACTTTCAAAGGGAGAAATCAAACTATTAAAAATCACATAAGAATGCTTCCTTGCTAATAAATTAGGTGCAGATTAAAGGAACTTTAAGGTTCTATCTCATACCTAACAGATTGGAAAAGGTGACAAAGGTGAAAAATGACAAATGTTGGAAGTGCTGTGGGAAAACAGGTACCCTGTTAATGAAGCTGTGAATTGGTCCACCTGGAAAGCAATTTGGAACATTTGCTCAGAACTTTAGCAAACCATCATACCCTTCCCTATTATAACACAACTGGACCTTTACTGCACAGAAATCAAAATATCCAAAGGTACAAAAATATAGCTTTCTCTTCCCCCCACCCCCAGACTCACCAAAAATTGGAAATTAAGGTATCCTTTTTTTGGAGAATAGTTAAAGAAGTTGTATTCTGTGAATATAATGGAATATTATTTTATGACAATAAATGATGCTCAAATGATAGACACTTACAGAGGAACCTAGGAGGGCCTTTAAGAACTAATGATGAAGAACTAATGAGCATATATATGAAAACAAATTATACAAAAAAAACACCATTATACAGAAAAATGATTTCGCAAGACTTTAGAATTTTTTTGTCAGCACAATAGTAAACTGTAAGGTCAAAAGAATGAAGATGAAATTAAAATACAGAGAGACAGATCATTTTGGACATGGCTAATTAGGAATTTGTATGGAAGACTTTGCTTCTGTTTTGCTCAACTTGAAATAATGGAAGGGACAGATTAATTTTTAAAAATAGTTATTTAAAAGATAAAATAAACCATTTTTAAAAAGAAGTATTCTTAACTGAAAAAGATAATTACTTTTAAGTAGGGTGGGATAATCCATGGATTCTTAAATCCTTAATCTTTAATCCTTTAAATTCTTAAACTAGATAAAATGATGAAGTGGTAAGAGCAACAGGATCAGAGGCATTGAATGTCAGGCCAGTGACTGACTTCTTATGCAAAGGTGAGAACTGGGGGAATTATGGAAACCTGACTGAATTCTGCACATGAGCAGGGGCTGAAAAGTACAGAGTAGGAGGTCTAAAGGTGTTTCCATTTCACTGCCAATCAGAGCTTTTACTATTTATATTGTGAGAATGTACCTAAATATTGAACCCAGCCTCATTTATGTCTTTGCCTGTACATTTATCCCTACTTCTTTCCAATCTTCCATAGCCTATTTTGAGTTCAATATGTTCTGGTTAATGCTTACAAGCCCTAAGTTTTCTCCTCTTTTACAAGTCACCTGACTCAGATGACCTATTTCCTATTCTTAAAAGAATTGACAATAGTGTTTGCTGAACAACTGTCAATGATTTTTGAGAGTATAGAAAACAGGAGAGGAAACACAAAACTGGAGAAAAATGAATGTAATCCTTCCAAAGTAGTGACTTTAACTTTCATTCTTGTGGAAAATTCTAAAATAGATCTTAAAGAGATGATTTCTAAATGTCTAAAAAAGAAAAATATGATTTGCGACTAGTCATTAAGAACAGATCATACCATGGTTAACATGTATTGGACTTCCTGCCATCTAGGGGAGGGGGTAGGGCGAAGGAGGGAAAATTTGTAACAAAGCTTTGCAAGGGTCAATGATGAAAAATTACCCATGCATATGTTTTGCAAATAAAAAGCTTTTTAAAAAAAGAACAGATCATACCAGATTTTCCTTTTTTGACAGTATACTAACTTTGTATATAAGAGAAATGTTATGGATGGATTTTAGCAAAGTATTTCATATTCCTGTTGTGAAGATGATAAGATACAGATTAGATAATCTGATAGATTCAGAACTAGATGAGTGACTAGGCTCCAAGGGTAATTATTACGTTTTGGAATCAATATGGTAAGAAGTCTCTAGTGGAGAATATCCCAAGATTTGTATTTGGCCCTGTGCCAAATTTTTATTTTTATTAATGCCTTGAATAAAAGTATAGAAGACATGCTCATATACATTTTTGCATGTGACAAAAATCTGGGAGGGATAGATAACATATTAAATAATTGAGTAAGAATCCAAAATGATCATGGTTGCCTAGAACATTGGACTGGATGGATCAGTTTCACAAGTACAAAATGAGAGAAACATATCTTTGCAAATGGATAGACAAGTTATTATGAAAAAAAAATCTGGGTTTTTTTAATGGAGTGCAAATTCAGAATAAATCAACAGAGCTAATAACTTCTAGGAATAGGGAGGTGATAGACCTCTCATGATCTCTCCTCATAACTCTGAAATAATGTATTCAGTTTCAGTCATCACGGTTTAAGAAAGATTTCAATATGATGATGAGTTTCCAGAGAAGGGCAATAATCATCATCATTAGCAGAAACAGAGCTAGTATTTATATCATGCTTTAAGGTTTGCAAAGTACTTTACAAATATTATCTCATTTGATCCTCACAACGACCCTGAGAGCTAAATCTTATTACTAACCCCTATAT
This sequence comes from Myrmecobius fasciatus, assembly GCA_023553655.1. Lineage (NCBI taxonomy): Eukaryota > Metazoa > Chordata > Mammalia > Dasyuromorphia > Myrmecobiidae > Myrmecobius > Myrmecobius fasciatus. The sequence continues at coordinate 24,873 of JAJPUD010001269.1, read as the reverse complement.
TACAGATGAGGAAAGTTGGGCAGCCACAAGTTAAGTTACTTTCTTAGGGGTCATACAGCTAGAAAGTGTGTAAAGCTAGATTTGCACTTAGATCTTTCCTGACTCCAGCCCTAGTCCAAGACATATGACGCTCTGGAGTCACTGTGTAGGTTAAGGCTGGAGGAAAGAGGGGAAAGGGGACACACATAATAGCTATCTCAGTGTTTGAAGGGGAGCAGTAGATGGCATAGTGGATGGAGCACTAGCCCTATATCCCATAATAAGGAGGATCTGAGTTCAAATATGGTTTCACACATTTACCAGATATGAGACCTTGGACAATTCATTAATCCTGACTGCCTTCTCTTCAAAGAAGTAAAAGTACTTGAAGGGATCTTGTGTCAAGAAGGAATTTAATTTGTTCTTTGCGGTCCCAAAAGCAGACTCAGTAGTATTGGGTGGAAGTAATCAAGAGGGAAATTTAAGCTTTTCATTAGGAAAAATTTCCTGATATTAGAGCTATTCAAAAGTAGAACAGATTGCCTCAGGAGAAGGGTTGGTGGGGGAGAGACGCTTTCCTCCTGTTGGAAAGACCACAGTCTGGATGACCACTTGCCCATATAGTGGGCATTTGTGTGCTTGTTGAACAAGTCCCTTCCAAATCTCAAATCATTTGATACTGTGAATCATTTGAATTCACATCCTGGTACCAAAATAATAATTTGCTTAAAATAGATAATACTGTATTATTAAGAAGCATCAAACAACATTAAATAGAGCCATCACTTCCATCCCAATCCCTGCTTTCTATTCCAGGCTAAAATCCAATCTTTCCATATGTCCCTTCAATGCATAGGACTTTACTTTCATTAATGTTTCCATCTTCCCACATTAAGGGGGAAGGAATAGTTCAGTGGCTTACAGAGAGTAGTAGAGAACTATTAGTCAGAACTATTAGAGAACTATTAGTGCAGTGAAGAGTCTTGGGCTTGGGAAAGACAAGAATTCAAAAAGTAGTTGTGTGATCCTGGCCAAGTTACTTGCTCTCTCTCGGCCTCAGTTTCCTCATCTGTAAAAAGGAAACAACAGCATCTACTTCACAAAGTTGTTGTGAGGCTCAAATGAGATAATATGAACAGTGCAAAGTTTGCTTTGCAAATCTTAAAGCCCTTTACAAAGGTTATTATTGGAGTCCGTTGCTACAGTTTCTGGGGTCCTAAGGCCATCATATACTTGCAGAAACTTTGGATGGAAAATACCATCCTCATCCAGAAAGAGAACTATAGAAATATGGCTCAAAGCATAGTATTTTCACCTTCTTTTTTCTTTGCTTGCTTTTTCTTTCTCATGGTTTTTTCCCTTTTGGTCTAATTTTTCTTGTTCAATATGAGAAGTATGGAAATACTTTTAAAAGGATTATGCATGAAACTATTATATATAAAAAAGGATTATACATGTTTAACCTATAGCAGATTTCTTGCTGTCTTGGGGAGGGGGAGAAAGATTTGGAACATAAAATCTTACAAAAATAAATTTTGGTGTTTAACATATATTGGATTGCTTGCTATCTAGGGGAGGGGTAGGAGAAAGGGAGGAAGAAAAATTTAGAGCATGAGGTTTTGCAGGGGTGAATGTTGAAAACTATCTGCATATATTTTGAAAATAAAAAGCTATTGTTAAAAAAGAAAAAAGTTCTGAAAATAGCAAAAATGAATGTTGGAAACTATCTTTATGTGTATTTGGAAAATTAAAATACTAATGAGGGAAAAAATGGCGAAGCTTCATAGCTGATTGTGTTATTCTGTTCACCTTTCCATATTGCTTTTATCAGAAATAAATATATTAGATGCTATAGAGAAATACTCCATAATCTACAAAGTGATAGGAAAAAGGAAAAATCTTTGAATGTCTGTTTCTTCCCCTCCTCCACATTTCAACAGTTCCTTTCTCTTATGCCTCTTTTTTTATCTGGCTCTTTAAACGTTGCCAGAGAGACGTTTCTACCATGCATACCTCATGCACAGACTTTCTGGGAAGTCACAGTCAGGAGCCTTTCCCAGAGAACATCCTCTTTATTCTGAAGCTTTCTGACATTTTTAGTCCAAAAAGAGTCCTTGTCTATCCAGACATGAGTCTGCCCCTCAAAGGTTAATGGTGAACAAAGGTCTCTCTTATGTCTATTTTTGTATTCAGTGTTTATGTTCAAATATACCTAGTGGCTACATTGGTGTCTAGCAGGTGAGCAAGCCACCCTCCCTCTACACCCTTCTACTCTGCTGTTTACACCTTCTAAACTGTGTCCTTGGCTTAATTAATCTGAAATGAACTAAATTTAGAGACTGCTAAAAAGATAGACAGAGACTCTTTGGGTGAAGGCAAGCCACAAGCCACATAAAGATGCTATTATTGCTATATTTCTAAGTTTAAATTCTCTCCATTTCTCCTCAGTCAATACATAGATTATACACATATGCATACACTGTGCTCCATTAAAAAGCAAACCTTCATCTCAAAAGAGATTTAAAGATATTAACAGAGATTATTAAATCTGAGAACACCACAAATGGAAGAGACCTTTTAATTTTCAACATTCACTCTTGAAAAACCTTATGTTTCAATTTGTTTTCTCCCTTCTTTCCCCCCACTCCCTCTCCTAGATGGCAAGTAATCCAATATATGTTAAACATACACAACTCTTCTATACATATTTTCACATATGCTGCACAAGAAAAATCAGGTCAAAAAAGGAAAAATGAGAAAGAAAACAAAATGCAAGAAAACAAAAACAAAAAGGTGAAAATATTATGTTCTGATCCATACTCAGTCCCCATAGTCCTTTCTTTGGATGCAGATGGCTCTCTCCATCACAAGTCTATTGGAATTGGCCCAAATCACCTTTCTGTTGAAAAGAACCACATTCATCAGAATTGATCGTTGTATAATCTTGCTGTTGCTGTGTACAATGTTCTCCTGGTTCTACTTACTTTACTTTGCATCAGTTCATGTAAGTCTCTCTGGGCCTTTCCAAAATCAGCCTAATGATTGTTTCTTATAAAACAATAATATTCTTTAACATTCATAAGCCATGACTATTCAGTCATTCCTGAACTGATGGGCGTCCACTCAGTTTCCAGTTCCTTGCCACTACAAAAAAAAAGCTGTTACAAACATTTTTTTGTGTATGTAGGTCCTTTTCCCTCTTTTATGATTTCTTTGGGATACAGGCTGAATTAAAGGGTATGAGGCTAAGGTTCTTCTGGTCACCCAGGGAATAAAAAGATCAGCTCATGGAACTCTTCAAACTGACATGTCCTGCTGCTATGAGAGGTAACTCACTCTTCAGAACAAATGCAATTCCACACGAACACAAGAGTAGAGTTATGTCTGTTTAAACCAGTACTCTATCTTTGGGGAGTACCTTTTACTTATTCTTATTTTAATTTTGTAAAGTACCAGATATTCTATAAATGTTTCATTTCAATAATTTTGATGCTGATGTTTCTCAAATCTATTTCTTCAGCTCTAAACTCCCACCTGACTTTGAACTTCACACCTCCAACTATTAAACATCTTGAACAAGTGTTCCATGGATATCTTAAGCTTAATACCTCCCAAATGACACTCATTATCCTTCCTCTCCAGTGCTTCCCTCTTCCTAACTTTCTTATTGTCAAGAGTACTTGACAATCCCCCCAATCAAGAAGTTTTGCAACCCAGGAGTCATGTTGGACTCATCCCTATCTCTGACCCTCCCATATCCAATTTTTTTTCAATTTTACCTTTTCAACACCTCTCAAATATTCTCCCTTCTCTTCTCTTACACTACTACTATCTGGTGTAGATCTTCTTCATATCATATCTTGTCTATTGCAACAACTTGTTCTAAGTCTCTCTCCATTACAATTCATCCTCCTCATTGTCAAAGTGATATTCTGACCATGTCACCCCTTGCCAGTAAATTCTACCAGCATCCTATCAGGAACCAAATTATAAACTCCTATTTGTCTTTCAAAGTCTGTCATAATCTGTTCTACCCCTACCTTTCTACACATTACAATGTTCTCTGTGATACAGTGACACTAGTCTCCTTCCTGGTCATTTCCAGACTCCAGGCATTTTCCCTGGCTGTCCCTTATGCTTCGAATGTCCCTCATCTCCACCTTTTAGCTTTCTTGGCTTCCTTCAAGTCCAGCTAAAATCTTACATTTCATGGAAAGGATTTCCCACTCTCCCTTAATTCCAGTGCTTTCTCTTTATCACTTAGCTCCTATTTGTCCTATATTTAGCTTACTTATATATAGTTGTTTGCATTAAATGTGAAATATTAAACTGTGAGTTCCTTGAGCTCATAACTCTGTTATTTTGCTTTGTATCCTCAGTACTTGGAATAGTGTCTAACACAGAGTAGGCACTTAATAAATTTTTCTCATCTAACTGCCTGACATCTGAACCACTGAGTCAGGCCTAGCTCAGACCACCTTGGCAACATTATCTGAATTCTTCCCTTTTCTTTTGCATGTACCTATGGACTCTGACAGTACCACCATTACTTGGGCCCTATCTTCATCCTTAAAAGCCTAGTGGATAACCTCAATGGACAGTTTCCACAGGCTATGCAAGAAGCTCTAGAAATTACAAAGATGTAGTCACAGAGTTTGGGTACAACAAAAGTCTAGATATCTTAGGACAGTTTCATTAGCAACTCCAATGGTGGCAGCATTGCTAATCTGTTTTTGAGGAGAAATGATTTACTTAAAAAACATTTATGACAATGCCAGTACCTTTGGTGGAAAAGAGATGTTCTTTTGTAGAGAGCAATCAATGGTAGAGTTTCTGGATGTTTGGAGGGAACCTCCCTCTTGCATATGGGATATGGCTATTACATCTATAATGAGACCTCCCAACATGGAATATATTACATGATACATATAAAGCATAATATAAGATACATTTCAATGCTCCAGTGGACCTGTGATCTCTGTGATAAGGGTATTTCCCCTGGTGAAGACTGCAACCCACCAATGTCTTATCCATCATTCTATGGATTATGAATTATGTATTCTCCACCAAAGATATACCCAGTTCATGGGAGACATTCATATACATATTTTTATATTTTGTACATGCTAGTGGAACACTTGGACTTTTCTTTTGTTAGCCCTCATTTTCACCATATACTTGGCTCATTTGTTTTCCTGCTTTTACAACAAATGAATTTTGATAACATATATAGATACATTCTGCCAACTAAGAATCATTTGCAATTAGAAAATGGAATTGGAAAAAATATTTAGAAAGAAGCTGGATGAGAACCTAAAAGAATATGTGGCAAGGCATACTGTTTAGAAATCTGGAGGTTAGAATTAATATGGCCATATAGCTGAATGAATGCCTAAGAAATACGAAGAAAAATCATAGGATAGATCAAAGATTTAGAGCTGGAAGGGATTTCAGAGATCATTTAGTCCAATCTCTTCAATTTATATTTGAGGAAGCTGAAGCCTTATGACCTGTCCAAGATCACATAGGTAGCAAGTAGCAAAATAGAAATTTTAACTAGGATATTCTTACTCTAGACCTAGCATTCTTTTTATTCTCCTGAACTGCTTACTCGGGATGGGGTGGGGTAGGGGGAGGTAAGGGGGAGGAAAGGCATGTCAAGTCTGAAAAAACAATATGGAGTCCCTGGAAAAACAGGGCAGCTTACTTAAGATTGTCAAGGCTGTCACCAAGCTCAAAATCTATGTATCATTATTGATTCCTCTATCTCATACCTTCCTCAGTTGCCAAGTCCTGTCAGATCTCTGCACAGGCTTTTCCCAACGCCTAAAATGCATTCCTTCCTTACCTCCACATTAGAGAGTACTTTTCTTCCTTAAAGAAGCAGTCTAATTCAGTTCTTTTCAGCAATGAGGTGATTATTCCAATAGACTTGGGATGGAAAATGCCATTTGCATCCAGAGAGAGAATTATGGAAACTGAATGTGGATCAAAGCATAGTATTTTCATCTTTTTTTTGGGGGGGAGTGTTGTTATTAATTTGCATGTGTTTTTTTCTTTTGATCTGATTTTTCTTACACAACATTATGAATATGAAAATATGTTTAGAAAAATCACACATAAGAAAATGAAGGATGAACAATTTTTGTTTCTAATGCATAGCATAGTGATTGGCACATTACAGGTGCTTAATAAATGCTTGTGTGTTGATTTTTAATTTGAAATAATAAAAATATTCCTAGACATTAACAAAACAAGAATTGCACACATTTGACCTATAGTGGATTGCTTACTGTCTATGAGAGGAAGGGAGGGAAGAAGAAAAATTTGGAATACAGGAACGAATGTTGAAAACTTTCTTTGCTTGTATTTGGGGAAATAAAAAGTTATTGTTAAAAAAATTTTAAATGAAGGATTTAGACTTCAAAAGAAGAAGAAGGAAGAAGATGATGAAGAAGATGAAAAAGAACAAGAAGAAGAAGAAGAGAAGGAAGGAAGGAAGGAAGGAGGAAAGGAAAGAAAGAAAGAAAGAAAGAAAGAAAGAAAGAAAGAAAGAAAGAAAGAAAGAAAGAAAGAAAG
>JAJPUD010001269.1:0-17241 GCA_023553655.1 Myrmecobius fasciatus | reverse complement strand
CCCTCTCTCTCTCTTTCTCTCTCTCTCTCTCCCTCCCCCCCCCTCTCCATTTTTTAAAATTAAAGCTGTTTATTTACAAAACATATGCATGAGTGCTGCTTGGATTCTCAAGTTCTCAGAGGAAAGAGCTAATCAACAATCTTTTTACTTTGCTCTTTTCCTGTTGCATTCCTCCCAGGGACTGGCTCCAAATTCTCCCCTCTCTTCTCAATCAACTGGCTCTACTTCCATCCATCACACTCTCTCTTGGTTTCTTACTTAGAATATGATTTGACTTGACCTCTGCAATTTCTGAGAGCTCCTTCTGTTTCCCTCTTCCACATTTCAAAATCTCTTTACCTCTCTTCCTTCTCTCTGATTTTTTAAGAAGTATCTATTTCTTTTCTCAGAGTTTTTACTACCATTCCAATCTCCTTAGTTTCCTTTGGGACTTTCCTCCATCAATCATTCCTATTTTCTCTTACATTGTCTAACAAGGTTACTTTTCCCATTCAGTTCTCTTGACTCAGAAAATAAAGGCTCTTCATTTGAAATAATCTCAAGAACAAGGTAGCATATACAATCACAATATATTATTTTACAGCATCATCAAATGTCAAGAGACATGATTTTATCAGTGTGAGCCCCGCCTCTTCCTATAAAAGATCATTAATTCTGTACTAAAACAATTTTTCCAATGGGACCAAATTTCTTTTAATAAGCCTCTCTCAGTTAAGTTTAGGCTTTACTTTATTCAGTCCATACCTGAAAACTTTTCAGAATATGTGTTTTATTGGCAGAGCCTATGAGATCCTCGGGTCATTGACCACCATGTTGATACATCAGAAGACTTTGGTGGTTTGCTGATGTCATTTTTGCCATTTTAATATTTTCAGTGTCATGGTTTATAGAATATAGAATAAGAAGTCTAAACTTCTTAGTCTGTTATAGTTTATCTTATATAATCAGGTCATAACATTGCTCCAGTTATTTCCCATTATTGCTTTACACAAAATAACTCTAGAGGTCTATAGTGTGATTTCCTGAAACTACCTGTGCTTTCTTTCCCTCTTCTAATCTTTGTGGTGTCACTCTTACTGCCTTGAATAGCCTACTTATCCTACTTATTCCTATTAATTTCTGCCTCAACAATCATTAATAAAAATGATCCTTATTTCTTCTAATAACACTTTATTTGTGGCTTTTATATACATTTTTGTATATTCTTTTTTGTATTGTACATGCCTAAGTGGAAATCTTGTAGTTTTTTTTCTGTCTCATAGGTCGTTTTAGCCATCCACAAGAGGAAAAATAAAAGAGATAATATTGCCCAGACTATGGCACAGGCATTAGATAAACAATGGAGAGGTAATCCAGGTTTCCAAACCTCCAGAACCACTAACATCCTCTTTGCTTCTCCTGGGCCTGTTGCCCATGAGTTTTGCATTGATTACTGCAGTAACTGATCATAACTTCAGGAAAACTATTGGCAGAATATGACTGTCTAGCTTCAGTAAAGAGATCATGAACTCTAGGTATGGAATGAGATAATAATTCATTATTAGACATGTTTACTTTGGTTGTTTAGCTGTTCTTTGTTGCAAGAAGAGTTTCTAGTGATGGAAAAGTCATTGAGAAGTGATGTGATATAAAAAAGAACATCAATAAAATATGCATTATGTAGCACATGGACCAGGACACCTCTTCTAACTCCCAGACTCAGCTCACATGGAACCCACTGTCCATTCAAGAAGATAATTATCTTTCTTTGGCTACTTTCTCCTGCTTAGAATTATTCAATAAAATAGGTGTAAAATAAAACTCAATTAGAGTTTATGGTAAGTTTGTGTAAATGGGCCCCAATTCCTATGTAAGTATTTGAGGTAGTACTTGCAAATTGCATATTGGTCATTCTAGAAAACTCACAGTATTCATAGGAGTCTATGATATAGAGGAAAATGTAACGCACTCAGTTTATCAACTCCTCAAGGAAAGGGAATTTGGAATTGCATCAGGGTAAACTTAGTCATTCTAATGAGATCATTACAACAGAGTCCTCCCTAAGTAATCCTCCCAGGACTCATGGTACCACTTTATGGTTGTGACTTCCTCCAGAAGGTAAACTTCTGAACAAGCCATTAGCCCCTTTTCTTTGGACTTCACTGTTTGAGTAACTCACTAATTTTTCTCTCAAGTAAGATGCTTTTCAGGAATTAAGTGAACAATCCTCTTCTTTCTCTAGAGAACACTCTATATCAGGAAATCCCCTTCTTTCTCTAGGTCTGATCCTTTAACCCAAACTTGGAAACTTTTAAACTTGGGCTTCATGGGAACATATGTCCACTTCTGCCATATACTTCTGAAGGAACTTTATAAATACGCTAGTTTTTGAATCATTGAGTGGAAAAAAATCTGCTCTCAAAAACTTTAATTTCTGACTTGTACTTAGCAGCTATGGACAAATAATTCCTACATGTAACTCCCATGTACTCCTACCATAGAACAGCACAGGTTTCCCAACCTTCCCCTACCCCAGAAGGTATGCTTATTCTGCTATACATTGGTTCACTGGTTTGTTTTCTCAAAATGAGAGAGGCCAAAAAAAAAGGAGTGGGGAATTGTGTGTGTGTGTGTGTGTGTGTGTGTGTGTGTGTGTGTGTGTGTGTAGAGAGAGAGACAGAGACAGAGAAACAGAAGCAGAGACAAACAGAGAAAGACAAAGACAGACAGAGAAATGGGAGAGAGAGAAAGGGAGGGAAGAGGGAGAGAGAGGAAGGGAGGAAGGGAGAGAGGGAGAAAGGAAGTAATGAATGAAGAAAGGAAAAAAGGAAGGGAGAGATAGGGAGGGAAGGAAAGATATTAGGCTGGAAGTAAGAAGATCTGGATTTGAATTTCAGATTTACAATTAATTCACTCTGAGACCTTTCAGCAAATCCCTAAGGATCAAAGAAGTAAACACTGGAAGGGACCTAAAGCTAAACCATTTTGTAGGTGGGTAAAATGAAGTTTAGAGACAGGAAGCGACTTTTCCAGACCCATAGAAATACTAGCAAAACCATAATTGAAACCTATATATACCTCCTGCCTCCAGATCTAGTATTCTTCCTATTGTATCACAAACTGTCAGCTTTTTCCTCTGTAAACTTTGTGGTAGGGGTGGAGGGGGCTAGACTAGATTTTTTGGGGGTTAACTCCCCTCCCTCCTTCCCTCCCTTCCTTCCTTCTTTCCTTCCTTCCTTCCTTCGGTTCTAGTCTATGACTCTATTGTTGTCAAACAGACCACTAGGAAAAAAGGGAAAAAAGGAAACTGAGGAATGAAGGAACACATGCCTTTTCTGTGATCAGAAAGAATAGAAGCAGCAGTGACCTGAAGAAGTGAAGCCTGAAGAAGCCATTTTGACACAACAGTATACTTTCAATAGATTATTTGGCCATTACATGGTGTCCTGGGTCAAATATGAAGAGGGAATATTGGGAGCCTTCACATGTTCTTCCTTTTGCTACCAACCTTCCTTTGCCTGGGACTTTTCCACAACTTGTTGTTTTCCAATCTCTGACATCCTGGGAAACTCCCCGGCACACCCACTGACAGCAGAGATTAATAAGTTAGTGTGGGGTGTTTTCTGCCTCAATTATCTTCGTCATTTGGGGTGAAACTTCTACCTCCCATCTCTCTGGCTGGAGAAGTCCCCTGGGCTGCCCAGGCTGACCCACCCTGGAGAAGATGCCAGAAATATCACTCTTCAGAAAACAAAGCAGTTAAGTGAATTGAGTGTTAATGGACAAGCTTCAACTGTTCGCAGAAAAATTTTGCCATGCGTCTGCACATGTGACCTTATGCTGTACCCATACATATGACCTTATTCTAGTTGTCATATATATGACCTCATACTATGTACATTTCCATGGGACATTATGCCATGTGTCTGCTCACATAACTCTAAACAACTTAGACTCACCTTTTTTATCATTGCTTCAGGTGAAAGCAGAAGAACCATTGAACAAGACAGCAGAAATAGCCCACCTCCTTTCCAAATGGCCCATTCCCTAATCCTGAACAGGCAGGTTCCTCCCTAGAAGCAGTGGAAGAAAATTATAAAGAAATAGATTTTGGTTTGAAGTGAAGAAAAACTTCTGAGTGATTAGAGCTATTCAAAAGTGGAATAATCAGTCTTTAAAGAATGGACTCCCACTCCCTGGAGGTCTTCAATGCCCATGTTAAGAGAAAGTTAGGGTTGAGATTCTTTCTTGCCCAGGTATAAGTTGAATCAGGACAGCTACAGGAGCTAAAATCCATTCTAAATTATGAATTCTGTAATTTTTCCTCCAACATCACTCCTCTCCTCAATAGCACAATTGGTCAATTCTGTTCAAAGACCAGGAGCTGTGAGGTCCCAGAAATTTCAGAAACAAGCCATTCAAAACTGAGCATCCCAGAAGTACAGACCCTCTCATTCCCTTCTGTGACAACTGGCATGTTTCTAGGACCTAGATGACAGAAGAGAGTGACTACAGATTGACCCACCTATGTACTGAGAAGTTCCTGTACACCCAATAGTGGGTTAGTTAGCTATAGTTAGGTGGGGGGTTAAAATTATGGTCTTAATCAGTTTAGCAAACTTCCTTTATCCAGTGATGCAAGATTAGCAAACTTTCCTGATCACAATACCCTTGTGGTCAATGAGGGTGTAGGCAGGAGGGATAGTCCAGACAACCTGCTGATTTACTGCCCCTATGGTCCTCCTCCCACTTGGTCCTTGGGAAAAGTCCAGCAACAACAATCAGATATAAGGGCAGAGACTGAAAAGATCAGGAAACACATCCCATAGTATGCCCGTACCACCCCTTGGATTGCTCATGGAGCAACATTCTTTCCTAAATATTCTTGCCTGAATTAACTACCCAACTTGAGATCCTTGCATCACTTATGTTCCTTTTTAGTACCTTATCCACAATCTCCTCACACCAAGGAGATGTGTTTATTTGTAATTTTTTTTAATTAAAGCTTTTTATTTATAGAACATATGAGTAATTTTTCAACATTGGCCTTTGCAAAACTTTCTGTTCCAAATTTTTCCCTCCTTCCCCCTATCCCCTCCCCTAGATGGCAGGTAGTCTAATACAGGTTAAATATGTTAAAATATATGGTAAATCCAATATATGCATAAATATCTATACAATTATCTTGCAGCACAAGAAAAATCGGATCTAGAAAGAGAAAGAAAAAGAAAAAAAAACCTAAGAAGGAAAAAAATGCAAACATAAATAGAAAGCATTAAAATGCTATGTTGTGGTCCACACTCAGATCCCACAGGCCTCTCTCTGGGTGTATATGGCTTTCTTCACTGAACAATAGGAACTGGTCTGAAACATCTCCATGTCCATCAGAATTGATCATCATATCGTCTTGTTGTTGCCGTGTATAATGATTTGGTTCTGCTCATTTCACTCAGCATCAGTTCACGTAAGTCTCCCCAGATCTCTTAGAAATCATCCAGCTGATCATTTCTTACAGAATAATAATGTTCCATAACATTCATATACCATAATTTATTCAGCCACTCTCCAATTTATGGGCATCCATTCAGTTTCCAGTTTCTAGCCACTACAAAAAGGGCTGCCACAAACATTCTTGCACATGTGGGGCCCTTTCCTTCCTTTATGATTTCTTTGGGATATAAGCCCAATAGAAACACTGCTGGGTCAAAGGGTATGCACATTTTGATAACTTTTTGGGCATAGTTCCAAATTGCCCTCCAGAATGGCTGGATCTGTTCATAGTTCCACCAACAATGCATCAGTGTCCCAATTTTCCCACATCCCCATTTATTTGTAATTGTCATGTAAAACTACTAATTTGTGATATATGCTTTGATGAAGTGTCTGGGAACCCAAGTTTGTGACCATGGAGTCAGTCTTATCTTTCTTTTCTTTCTCATATGCCTCATCCAATCAGTTACTAAATCCTATTAAATCTATCTCCACAAACATTGTGACCAGGCAGCTAGGCGATGCAACGGATGGAACACTGGGCCAGGAGTCAGAAAAGCTCTAATCCTGCCTAAGATACTCACCAGCTGTGGATACCTAGAAACTCCTATCTGTACTGGAACCTCATGTATAAAATGGGAATAATAATAACATCTGGTTTCCAGAGTTTGAGATTTGCATATGCAAAATGAGATTTATAAATGCAAAGTGCTTTGCAAACTTAAAAGTGTCATGTAAATGTTAGTTCCTTATTGTTATTGTCTTTATTATTATTAGTTCAGGTTCTTACAGACTATTGAAGAAGGTTCCTAATTACTCTCCCTCCATACTTAGTTTTTCCACTCTCCAATCAATCCTCCAATCCTCCATTTCACAGCCAAAATTAATTTCCTAAAGCACTTGTCTGACTAGGTCACTTTTCTACTCAAGAACCTTCAGTTGCTCCCTACTGCCTCCCTCAGCCTAGCATTTAAAGCCCTTTATAACCTGACTCCAGCCAATCTTTATAAGAAAAGCTTTTCATCACTTCATTCATGCATTCCTCCTTCCAGCCAAACTCATCTATTTGTTGTTTCCCAAACTGCAATTCTGCAGATTGTGGCTAAATGTTCCTCTGCCTTATCTCCACCTTTCAGAACTTTTTTTTTAGCTTTCAAAGCTCATACATACTATGTGAGCCCTTTCCTGATTCCTACATTTAGTGTTCTCTCCCTCTTCAAAATATGTTGTTTATGCTTATCTGTCTTTGTATCCTTAGCACTTAGCACAGTGCTTGACATTTAATAAATGCTTGATGAATGTTGCGTGCCTTATACTTGCTTTGTATAGGTTTTACATTTCTTAATCTGTTTATATGGTGAATCTCCCAATAGAGTGTAAGCTCCTTGAGGTTTTTTCATTTTTCTTTGTCACTCTATTTCCTAGCATGGTGTCTTGCACATAGTATGGTCCTTAGTAAATATTTGCTAGAATCAAATGTTCAGTCTTTATCACAGACATTCTGGGGCTACTATGTTGTGTAACATCCAAATATTTAACTTGGCAAATGAGGAAAGCATTAGCCACCTATCCACAGCCCTACTTCAAACCCCATTGGCCAGGGTCTGTCTCTCAGGAATCATTTAGCTAACTGAGGATCATTATCTTACTTAGGATATTTTATAAGTATGACATGAACTATGCCAACAAATTGGTGATGTGTAATGCTTAAAAACAGGCAGCTTATTAGTACAGTGGATAGAGCACTGGTCTTGGAGTCAGGAATACTCATTTTCATGAGGTCCAATCTAGCCTCTGGTACTTACCTGGATGTGTGACCCTAGGCAATTTTACAATTCTGTCAGCTTCAGTTTCCTCATTTGTAGAATGACCTGGAGAAGAAAATGGCAAACTACTGCAGCATCTCTATCAAGAAAGCCCTAAATGAGGTGATGAAGAGTTGGACATGACTAAAAACAAACTGAACAAAAATGTTTAAAAACACCCATTTGAATATTGCTACAATCACAAGGAAAATTATGAAATTCAGCTCAGCATGAGTCCAATGAAGCTCATTGGCTGTTGGAAATCTGACTTTGCAACCTAGCCAATTCAGAGGAATACAAACTAAAGCTTGGGCTGGCTATACTGGAATCCCAAATGAGGGCTGTCTGAAAAACCAAAAACCCAGTTGTGAGAAGACAAAACTTTATGATACTACCTGAGTAGTTTCTTCATTTTATTGACAATTTTCTAATGTTCACACAGAGGCCAAAGCCAAATTTCATTGGCAGATTTATAATAAGCTGTATGAGCCCTAAACCTTAGATCCCTATCCCATGTGAGTACTGGAGAATATCTTTACCCTCTGTCCCTTCAAAAAATCTATTCTTTTACTTCCTGAGCACTATATATGCCTAATGGATTTTCATATTTGAATATTTCCCTTGGTTTCTGTCCCCTTCCAATAGACCCTTATTCATGAGCAGGTAAGAACAGGAAGGAAGTAGGGAATGCTCAATCCATTTACTAAATTAATATCAACATGTAAGTGATATGTGTCTATAATAAGGGACCTTGGTAAATAGCAAGTGCTTAATAAATGTTTATTGTTTGATTGATGGACTAGCACATTGGCAGAGAATCTCTCCATGTGTGGAAAAGAACCTCTTTCTGGGACAATACTGACAATAAGTCAGAGAAGTACTTTGGTGACATTAGAGACTAACCAGACAATCTGGAACTGGTTCCAGTGAACTAACATTTCTAATAGTTTAAAAGGGTCTTTGATTATTGGTTTTGAGAGCATTCCAAAAGACTTGTACGCTTCAATTACTGTTTTCTGCCCACTTTCTTCAGCTGCACTCTGGTGATGTGACAGAGCCATGATGTGACTGTACTGTAAAGGGAAAGAACCTTCTCCCCTCTCTTAACCCCAAGGCAAAGTAGTCCACTAGAAATAAGCCCTCCTAGACCTTTTCATTTCTTTTTTTTTATTAAAGCTTTTTATTTGCAAAACATATGTATGGGTAATTTTTCATCATTGACCCTTGCAAAGCTTTCTGTTACAAATTTTTCCCTCCTTTCCCCCACCCTCTCCCCTAGATGGCAGGTAGTCTAATACATGTTAATTATGTTAAATATATGACAAATTGAATATATCTACACATATTTATACAGTTATCTTGCTGTACAAGAAAAATTGGACCTACAAGAAAAAAAAACTGAGAAGGAAAACAAAATACAAGCAAACATCAACAGAAAGTGCGAAAATGTTATGTTGTGGTCCACTCTCAGATCCCACAGGCTTCTCCTTGAGTGTATATGGCTTTCTTCGTCACTGAATAATTGGAACTGGTTTGAATCACCTCATTGTTGAAGAGAACCGTGCCCATCAGAATTGATCATCATATATTCTTGTTGTTGCCGTGTATAATGATCTCATTTCACTCTCATTCTGCTCATTTCACTCAGCATCAGTCCATGCAAGTCTCTCCAGGCCTCTCTGAAATCATCCTGCTTGTCATTTCTTACAGAACAATAATAATCCATGACATTCATATACCATAATTTGTTCAGCCATTCTCCAATTGATGGGCATCCATTCAGTTTCCAGTTTCTTGCCACTACAAAAAGGGCTGCCACAAACATTCTTGCACATGTGGTTCCCTCTCCTTCCTTTAAGATCTCTTTGGGATATAATCCCAATGGAAATACTGCTGGGTCAAAGGGTATGCACAGTTTGATAACTTTTTGAGCATAGTTCCAAATTCCTTCCTTCTCCACGGGTCTGAGAGGTAAACTATCCTATGTTCCTCTAATTTACTTATAATATCACTCTTTATATCCAGATCATGAACCCATTTAGATCTTATCTTGGCATGTGGTGTTAGGTATGGATCAAGCCCTAATTTCTTCCACACTAGTTTCCAATTTTCCCAGCAGTTTTTGTTGAATGACGAGTACCTATCCCAGAAGCTGGGATCTTTGGGTTTATCAAACACTAAATTGCTATAGTTATTGCCTAGTTTGTCCTGTGATCCTATCCTATGCCACTGATTGACTGCTCTATTTCTTAGCCAGTACCAAATGGTTTTGATGACTGCTGCTTTATAATATAGTTTTAGATCTGGTACAGCAAAACCACTTTCATCAGCCTTTCTTTTCATTAATTCCCTTGAAATTCTTGACCTTTTGTTCTTCCAGGTGAACTTTGGTACTATTTTTTCTAGATCTGTAAAATAATTTCTTGGGAGTTTGATTGATATGGCACTAAATAAGTAAATTAGTTTGGGTAGTATTGCCATTTTTATTATGTTTGCTCGGCCTACCCATGAGCACTTGATATTTTTCCAACTGATTGGTAGACCTTTTCATTTCTTGTTTTTCATTCTAAGTGTCAAAATAATGGGTTTATGATCTTGGTCAGGAGCAGAAAGCAAAGTAATCTGAAAGTCAGAATTCAATCACAGCATGGCAGCTAATTGAGCATGAATGCCCCAAAGTACAAGGAGTGATCTTCAGGAGTAGCCTTTGGGATCACACAGTGCAATGGATTTTTCTGGCTGTCATGCCACATCCGAATATGGACTTGGTGGGAACACTGCTATGTAGAAACTGATCTAAGTTTTGAGCTTAATCCCCAGAAACCAAAGGGACATAGGAAATAGGATGCCCTTGAGATTTTGGAGAAAATATTTATATTTTGGAGAAAGTATTTGTAAACTATCTATCCCTTTGCAAAAGCTGTCTGCTGTTAAATGGTTAAATAGTACTGAATGCTAGTCATAGGTTCCTAACAATGCAAGAAACAGCTGATGGGGCTCAAACTATTGAGAAAAGAGATATCCATAAATTCCTCAGTATACACTGGAATCCTAAGGATGCGGCTTGTCTCACCCTAAGAGAGTGGGACCAGAATGTATGTAAACATGTGTACATGTATATATGCATACACACACACACATATATATATATATACATATATATATATATATATAATTGGTCTTTATGGAGCTCCTCAAAAAAGGTTTGCTACATAACAAAGTGAGAGGGGGACAGAGCAACCTGTTGACCAGTCCTTTCCCAGCACTTTCTAAATTCTGATGTATTTTAGATTTTCCCTGATATCCTATTACCTAGTGGTTTTTTTGTCTGACCTTAATCTTGAAGGGGGCTAAGGGCAACAAAGAAAAAGAAAAAAGTCAAGCAAATAAAAGACAGAGAAATAATCAGAATGGAACATAACTGTGACTTGGTGGACAGGTGGGAGAATGGTTGGGTTGGGATTAAAGGCAAAGAAGTATCTTGACCCTCATATGAGGGTAATTCCATGCACTTTGTTATTTCAGTTAGATTGAGTTGACAAAGGCAGTGAGGAGCTAGAGACTCCCTTGCATTGACTTTCTCCTGGTGCTTTGTTAGGAGGGCAGAGACTCTCAAATGTTACCTGTCCTGCTCACATGCATTACCCATTTCCTCATGTGGAAGTAGATGGAGGGGAAGCCAACAGTACTTTGTTTCACTCCCCATTCTCCTGCTTGAAGCAACAGACTGGAATGTTTTTTAAAACTGCTGCCATGTATGTATTTGTTTCAGATCTGTTCTGAATTTGTCATGAATATGTAAGAGGATCTTGTCAAAGATATCTTTAGAGGATAGTCTTGTATTTCTTATCAGTCTTTCTTCTCTGAGGTATTTCCTAATGATATATCACAAAGTGTTCTTTGATTATCTGTAAGAAGTAAACCACATGATTTTAAGTATTTTCACAACATTTGTGTAATATTCATTAAGATCCAGATGGCTTTCAAATCTATCTAGTCTGCTTACTTGAATATTAGCAGTGAGATGGGGAACTGAGGGAGAACAAATCCACAAAGATATAACTCTTTTTGACCTTCTAGTAAATGCTTTGGGAATTTGAAGGTATCTGATCTTACTTTTTTGATCAGAACCCAAATAACAAGTAGCAAACTCCTGTATTTGTCCCAATCATCCAGTTCTAACAGGACCTAGGGGGAACTGGGCTGGGGGAGGGGTAGAAATGGGCCAAGGTTGTCCTATTTAGAACATCACCTTCAAGCATTTCTAAACATATTAACAGTCTTTAGCCAAAAGTAGTAGCATTAAGGATACCCAATTTCCCCTCCCCTCCCACCAAAGTCCTTGTTCCTACTAAGAACCTACTCTGGATCAGTCATCTGAGAATTTTTCTGAACCTCCATGAATCTACTTACGCTTTTAGCCTGTATATCTTTTCAGACCAATTTCAGACCAATTGATTGCAAGTCTATGTGCTAATTACATAAATTTCTTCCCTGCCTCAATCAAATTATATAATATCCTCACAGTGAAATCTATAGTAAAAGGAAAGAGATCCATGGATATTTTTTTTTGTATTTGTTTTTAGGTCTGGACCTATTATTTCATCAATATATGGAACTCTTGTTATGAATACTCCCTATATAGATGAATTCATCTTTAATTTATTTCTTGAAGAGTTGTCTGATGCACTGAAAGATTAGGTAACAAAACAGATGAAAAAGCATATTGCCCGGATGATTATGTGTGATTGATTGAACAGCTGTCATGTTGATTCATCAATATGTACAGTCCTAGACAGAAGCTGTAGATGGGTAATGAACTGTGTCCTGAACTTTGTAAGTTAGAAGGAGATCAGGCTGGATCACACTTGTGAAATGGCACAATATTTCAATAATTTAAAGCTGCTTGCTTTGGCAAAAACCTACCTCTTTAACATGAATTTTCTCAATTATATGTATATGTATATATATATAGTTGTGAAATGTAGAATATCATAATTTCAGAAAAATTAAAATTATAGAGAACTCAAAGGGACAAGGAAAATACATGGTTAGTAAAATCTGACTATAATATATTGCCAAAGATAACTTCTGTAAGAAAAGTGGCATAGAAGCCATTATGTGGGGTATGAATGAATGGAAAAGGAAGTGATCTAGTCATAGAATAGAAATGAATGATAATGGACACACAATCCAAATAGTTTCCTTGAAATGCTAAGAGAATAAAAAGAAACCTTCAATTTATTGGGAGGGTACTCTATAGGGGCTTTATGAAAAAAAAAAGAGGAATAATACAAAATAAGAAGAAATGGAGGAATTATGGTTTGCACTGAGGGAAAACTCCTCACCTTGAAGCAATGATGACTCCATCAGTATCAAAGGATACTTTCAAAGGTTATGAAGTAGATAGAATGTTAGATCTGGAATTAGAAAGACTTAAGTTTAAATGTATTCTCAGGAATTTACTAGCTATGTGACCAGAGCAATGGAAAGGAGTGGTAGACAACATCACTCACATAGTCATGGATTAGAGTTGTGAGCATTAGGCAACTACCACCACCACTACTGCTGCCACCACCACCACCACAACAATAATACATGATCTCTTGTTACACAGAGTTCCATGAGTTTACTCCTGTGACTAGGAAAACCTTTATTTTTGCAGGAAGTGGAAATGACAGTGCTAGTATCGACTGGGAATACCATTATTATTATCTTCATAGAGGAACATTTTGGATCCAGTAGTATCTCATTAAATCATTAGCCACCAAATGAAAGGTGCAGTGGAAAAACTATTTTCCTTTATGCAAAATGGGGGATAATAATACTAATATCAGTAATATTGATCAATATCAGATAATGATATTCAAGTGCCACCTCCCAGATGAGACCTTGTCTGACTTTCCAAGTATGTGTTAAAATTGTATCTTCTTCTGGTCCCCCTAACCATCCCCTCGTCTTTTAATCAGTAAGTCTTAATAGGAAATTTGATTGCAAAGGAAAACCTGTAAGTCAAATACAAAGCATTCCCAAAATTAAAGATGTATAATTTACAAATTGTATCATATATTGACTAAAATTCACATCTTAGTAATTGGTGCTGAATCAGGAAGAATCCTCTAGGCACATCTTGTTAAGGTTTCTAGTCTTATGAAATATAAATTCCAGACAAAATCCAGAACGCCTCCATTCCAATGCAGCAAAACATCAAAAAGATGCTGATAGCTTTAGAATAATGATTGTGAAGTTTTTCTGATAGCTTTGAGATGATTTGGATGTGTTAACAAACTAACCCCAAGTGGCACAGATAAGAGTTGGTCTGTTTCCACCAAAAAAAAAAAACCTCATAAAAATGAAGCCCCAGACCCTTGCTTCCCAGTCTTTTCTCATTGGAACAATATTGCCTAATCTTCACAACTCTAATCCATGACTATGTGAGTGATGTTGTCTGCCACTCCTTTCCATTCTTTTCATCATGCTGTCACCCTTCACCAACCCATTCTCTGTCTCCATACTACCATCTGCCTCAATATCCTTTCCCACTTTTTGTCACTTGTCTCTGTGACTTATTAAAATGTGACTGGTGCCCCTTTTCCCACTTGCCAATTATGTTTTTTTCCCAATGAGCACCCCAAAACCCAGAAATGCCTGCCTCCATTTCATAATTTTATAATTTCATAAATTATCAATTCAAGGTGTTCTCCTCACTACCCCATGAAAAGACTTTACATGTGTGGTTTTCTCCCATTTGAAATCAAGCTCCTTGGGGGCAGAAATCATTTTTTGACTTTGTATCTCCAAAATCTAGCATAGGGCTGCCATTTAGTTGGCATTTAATAAATATTAGCTGAATTTAATTAAATTGACATGGAGTCCCTTGTGAGGATTAAAGGAGAGAATGGAAGTGAAAATGTTTGGTAATTATAAAGTATTATGCATATTTAATTTAACTTATGGTCCAATCAGTTCTAGATCTACATTATTAGGTTCAAATCACTGAAATTGTCTGGCTTGCTTTTGCCTCCACTCTTTTCAAAATCTATAAACATTTGAAGTTAACAGTTTTAGTTGCTTATTATGTAGACAGACCTAGGCAAATAAAAGTATTGAAACAATTAAAAAAGCATTTAATCAGGGTAGAAATGAGAAAACTACCTCAACCATATTCCTGGAGCACAATCATATGAGCATTCCAATTCTTTGCTACCACAAAAAGGGCAGTTACATTTTTACATATGTGAGTCTTTTCCCCTCCTTTATGATTTCCTTGGAATACAGCCCTAGTAGTAGCACTGTTGAGTCAAAAGGTATGCACAGTTTTAAAGTCCTTTGGGCACAGATAAAAATTATTTACAATGGAATTCAGAGTATATGGCAGTTAAGTGGCACAGTGGATAGCCCATCAGACTTGGAGTCAGAAAAACTTGAGTTCAAATCCAGCATTAGGCATTTATTAAATGTGTGATGCCGGGTAAGTCACTTTACTCTATTTGCTTCGATTTCCTCATCTGTAAAATGAGCTGGAGAAGAAAATGACAAACCAGCAGTGTCTTTGCCAAGAAAACCCCAAATGCGATCCTAAAGAGTCAGTTGCAATGGAAACAACTGAACAAGAAGAAGCAAAAAGGACTATGCTTGATGAGAATGTTAGTAGGAAACAAATAGGCTTTTGCAAGTAATATTTCAACAAGGGATCATCTTTACAGTTTCATAATATACTAAAAGATTCCATCATAGTTAAGGTTTGATAATTATGAAAAAGTATTTGAGTTGGTAGAACCAAATTATATCACCTTCCCAGCCAGTTTTCTATGAAGTATTTGTTTTACAAGGTTTTGTTAGTATTGCTACGATAATATGGCGAGAAAACAAGCTCGCCAATCAGATGATGAAAGTAAATAATAGCTGGATAGACTGTGCACTGCATTTGCAAGTGCAAAACTTTAAAAGAATCAAAGGAAGATTTCCATTGGGTATTGACTTTGGGAAGCATCTCTTCAGAGAGTTTATTCAAAGATCTAAACAAGAATGGAACAGAATGCAAAGGTAGAGATGTATTACAGTCTGTATGGGCAGACGGAACACCCATATTCATAAGATAATAGATCTACTCTCTTCTATTTATTTTTGAATATATTTGCACATACTTATATATGTATATATTGTTTCCTCCAGTAGAATGTAAACTCCTTGAGAACCACTCCTTTTTTGTTTTTTTTTTCTTTGTATCTCCAGCATATAGCATAGTTTCTAGCACCTGGTAGGTAATTAATAAATGTTAATTGATTTTTTGATTGTTCAAAGTGTCAAAGTATTATTGTCTTATTAGATGTGATGTTTCATCAATTCCTCTGGATGGGGGTAGGTAACAAGAGAGAGAAGAAAGGGGGGAAATGCCTAAAGATTCAAATGAACTTTAGAGCAGGGTTATAGAAACAGGAAATGTTATACACACATCCTATCGGGAACACTGGGCTTAGAATTCACAAGACATAATAAATTCTAGTTCAGTCTCTTCCAATAATGAGCTATATCACTCTGGATGAGTCATCTCCCCTCCTCTGATCATCAATTTCCTTTTCTTTGAAATAATTTTCTTTAAAGTACCTCCCAGCTTTAAAAGTCTAAGAATCAATAGATGAATAATAGACGACTAATTATTATTATTTTTTGCTGAGGCAATTGGGGTTAAGTGATTTGCCCAGGGTCACACAGCTAGAAAGTGTTAAGTGTCTAAAACTAGATTTGAACTCAGGTCTTCCTGACTTCAGGGCCGGTGCTCTATCCACTGCTCCACCTAGCTGCCCCTAGATGTCTAATTATTCAAGCTAGTCTATGACATGACTTTGGTGAACAATCTGGAACAGTAGATAGAATACAGGATTGGGAGTTGCAGTATTTGAGTTTGATTCCCTCCTCCACATTATTCTGCTTTCTACTAGTGTGACTGAGCAAATCAACTAACTGTGCCTTTTATTTCTTCAAAGAGAGCATCAGACTTGATGCTCTCTAAGATCCTTTCTAGCTCTATACCTATGAAATAGGGACCATTGGACAAGATTTCTAGGGACTGAAAACATATATTTTTAGGCTTTTGTAACATTTGATGTTTATTTTATTTTGTTTTCCTCTCTATATTATAGAAAATTTCCTTTTGAACAATCCTAGCCTTGTCTCAGGGATATAGGATAAAAATATCCAGATAGCAAGAATATTGGACCCCTGGAAAGTCAAAGTCAAAAGGGCTGTGAACAAGGTGGGTAAATCCTGAGCTGTTAGGAAAAAGCTAGACATGTGAGTTGTATTGTTAAGAAAAGCACAAAGTGCCATGGGGCTCTGGAAGAGAAACATTGATTCTGGTTGAGTGATTGAGGTCATCTCTATTTTTTTTTAATTTTATCCTCCAGGGGCTGCACACACACATACAGAATAAACCTTTACTCAAATCTTTCCTATCCCACACATGAGTCTAAGGCTGTAATCACTTGCCTGCACTCTAAATATACAGAGAGGACTAGATTGTTCTCCCCATGAGTAAGATACCCTAGCCTGTCTGATTCTATTGACCAGAGATGATAGTTCCTGGGTTATGTGTTGGGACAGTTGCCAGGCTGGGTTCCAGACCTAGATTCATTGCCTTCCCATTTCTCTGATAAGGAAAAGACACTATGGTCTGTCTGGTAGGCAGTATTTAGACCTGAAGATATCGAGGTCTTTCTTTCCCATTCCCTCTCTCCCACTCCTAAGAATTCTTATCTCTGCTTCAGTATTTGTCTCTTTCTCTAGGGTACATCTTCTCCTGGGCACATTCCCTCCCTTTGAGTCATTCCTCCTCCACCTCTATTTTCCTGACAATTTCAAAAACAGTTGGTCCTGGGATTTCCCAACCAGGATTATCTTTCAGTACTGATTTTACCTCCTTGCATTCAGAATGTGCTATCTTCCTCCTCCTCCTCCTCCTCCTCCT